>MJUU01064166.1:0-17597 GCA_002080025.1 Modiolus philippinarum
ACTAAGTTTTGTAAATTGCTTGCCTTTAACAACAACTTTTTCACATTTTGACCTTCTGTTGCATGATAGCTATAGCCACAAACAGTACACTCTCACATATTGATCACTAACTAGTCTATCAAAGAATTGTGTAAAGCAAGTGTATGTAATTTCATTTAGATGTAGATGGTCACTAGAAACTATTTAAGATGTACTAAAAAAAAAAAAAAAAAAAAAAAAAAAAAAAACAGACTGGCAAATTCTAATTGATAATTACATGACTATATGTTGCAAAGTTGGTCAGTATCTGGCAGTGATTATCTTAAACTGGTGCTAGAACATTCATTATTTCCCTTGATAATTTTAATGAAGTCTTAGAAATATTCCACCGTAAATGTTCAAGTCGTGTTTTTCATATTCATGTCCAAATATTATAAGTTGCATAACAAATGAAGGCTTATGTTATAGGGCTAGTCATTTTACAAACTGTTCTTTATTTACCCAAGTCATAGAAAAAATGATACGTGCAAAACACGAATTCAATGAATGTTGAAAACAATGGAAATGTCACGCAGTAACCCAGTCGTTATAAGAACTTAAGTACCATTCAAGTGTTTGTGAAAAAGAATTAGACGGGAGAGCTTAAATAATTCCAGTTGGATGCCTCACAACTATTCATAAAAGGCAGTTGGAAGTGTATGAAACACAGGTATGACTCCTTTCTCAAATCATTTTATTGCGGCCATGTCATCTGAATCAAAATAACGCTTAACTACACTGCTATTTCCCTGTTTTCGAACGCATAATTGACACAGATTCATTTTTATAATTTTGGAATCAAGTTCTTGGAAAACTTTATTTGATTTCAACGTGCGAGATTTTATTTTTAATTTTTTTTATTTTGATTTTGGAAATTTAGGAGCGGCGAAATAATTTTTATATTGAAATTTTTTTTTGCCAATTTAGGAGCGGCGTTTCCAAAGAATTACTAATTAATTTGGTGTGGCCTAAGCTGAAAATTCTATTTAAGCACAGTTAATGTATTGTTTATTGCAATAATTTAAATGCATTCTTCATTCAACGTCCTACGCGTATGAATACGACAAAGAGTACAGAACATGACGTCAGCTTAGCAACCCGCACGTGACGCCTTCACAGGGACCCGATATTTTCGTGATAATGTCCAGTTTGGTGATACTGAGAATATCAGTCCCTGTAGATCAAAGGAAATTCATTCAAATTACCGATAAACACGTTTATCGGTAATTTGTATGAATTTCCTTTGATCTACAGAGACGGATATTGTTAGTATCACCGAACTGGACACTATCACGAAAATGTTGTTGCTAAAATGTGGAAAGTGATTTAATGAAATGTGGAGCCCGTGCTATTACCTCACAATGAACGCTTGTCACGTGGTGTCCAGTGTACCATTGAGTTCTGTAAATTAATTATCAGTAAAATTTAACGTTGTTAACCATGCATTTAAAATGTTTTAAATCAGAAGCTCAAGGTGGATGTACCTGAATGGAATTCATTTCTTGTTCAATATCTGTATTTTTTATCCTGCCGAATAGAGCTTGACCAACAGCTTCTAAGAGTAATTTATAAATAATTTCATGCTCTATAGTTTACATTTTGTAACGATTTAAACATGTCTACAAATTCACAACGTCTAGATTTACTTTACATTATATAATAAATTGTGACGCTGAAAAATTCAATATGTATTTAAATAATCACAATAAGAAAACAACTATACATAAAATGATTTCTTAATTACTGAAATAAGCTGTTGGTTGAGCCCTCTTTAGCAGTATAAAAAATTATAAAATCGGACAACAAATAAATTCTAGAGAATTTTTTAAAGAGTGATAGTTTTTACTTGAAATGCACATGGAAATGTTGCTTTGCGAACTCACTCATGTAATTTTTCTAATTACGTTTTGTCTTGTTCTTCCGACGTTTAGAAATGCCAGGCCGATATGGACCGGAAGTCGTTTATTTGCCCATGCCAATATGGACCGAAGGTCGTTTATTTTGTCTGAGATGCACGAGGAGCATAAAATAACTGATTATTTTCCCGGGGTGTGAAAATATGGACAGTTTACTTCTGGTTATATTGATCATGCAAAAACTAAGTATGTAATAATGGGTTTTATTAGTATGTTTATTATACAATAATGAAACGGGATAGAGAAACGGGAGATTTAGATTCCCACAAACCGATTGAACCCTACCGCTAGCTGTTCCTAGTTCCGGTACCGATTCCGGCTATCCCGAGTTCCCATCGTCTACGGTTGTCTTTTTTCTTTTTATTGTTTTTCTTGTGGAGTTCATTGGTGGATTGTGGCATGTAATTTTCGGCCATTGTAAGTGTTTCCTGTTATCTTCTCCATATTAATTGCTCTCATTAATACCTTTCAAGTATCTTGAATTCTTATGTTGACCATATGTTGCCAGAGCATTGACATGTTTTCTATTTCGCCCGCTCAAGGATATATGTAACTGGGACCTAGATGATGTCTTCTCTTGGATCGGTCTATAAATTAAAGCATATTGGTAATGGATGGTGGGAATTAAATTAGTTTTGATGTGCCGCTTTGATCATTGAACATCTATCTTCTATGACAAGTCGAGAATTAGTTTATGAGAATCGGGACAAGATGGAAATAAGTCGTAAGATAAATAAAATCTGCTCTAGTTGTTAAGCTTCAAAATATATTTGTCAACTAAATGATAATTTAGAAGAAATGCAAATACAGTTGAAAGATTTATTCCATAATGTTCAAGTGTCAATTTTACATTTGTATATACTGCTAAAGTCATGTGCGAAACATCTATTTTCGTCAAAGTAAATATATATATGGATATATCTTGTGCTAATTACCAAATTTAAATTGCTCAATAAACATCAAATGAGAAATAATCTATTATTAATGGAAAGTCGGTTGTCGAATTTCCATATCTCTGATTCACTGATGAGACATAAGAGGTCAAAACGGTCATTTGCAGAGATTCAGTTTAGTACAATGAATTTTTTTTTAAGTTTTACATTTATTCGTTCCTATTAATACCCTTACTCTTCATGTATGTCATAACAAATTATAAAACTTAAATGTAGTATGCTCTCTCAGTCTTGCAACTAGCGTCGTAGAATAAACCCTGCATCAAAGTTCAATTAAGCAATTACAGTTATTTGAATACCCGAGGGCGTCAATCGTATATTTGACGCCGTCAAAATGCAGTTTATAGGCGACGCGTAGCGGAGCCTATAAACGGATATTTTGACCGTCAAATCAAGATTGACGCCCTCGGGTATTCAAATAATGTACTGTTATTGCGATTCTAATGCAACAAATAAATTTTATGTTCTTTTTTTAACTCGTGAATTTGTAATAATATTAGGAACCAGAATAAACAGGGAACCTACTTTGTCCCAGGTGTGTAGATGGTGGAATTGACGGTCAGTTTTGACCAATCAAAACCTTCGTTATATAAATGTTGCATCAGAATATAGAATTTATGTTATCTTATTTGGTTCCCCTAAAGTCCAATAAGGCCCTGAAGTCACAGGCAAAATCAGAATGAACATAAAGAATAAAAATAGTCTACGATTTACAATTTAATAACGAATATGAATCAAATAAACTGACATCTGACGAAAACTTATTGCGGGGCACTAACTCGAATACTTGCTCAATACAATCTGAATAAACTTGATCCTTTTCATGCAAATGTATTTTTATTAATTCATTAGACTGATGTAAATTAAAAAAAAGCAAAACACACGCAATCTTTCATATAGTGTCGGGCTGTAAAAAGGTTTTGACCTCCAAATAATTCTACAAACTTTGCACGACTCCCTAGTGTTCTCTATGCTGCGATTTGTTTTGTTCTTTTTGTATACTTGCTCATTTTCCGATAAGAACACACGGTATATATTGCATATTCTTTTCAGCTTCATCCAAATGTTTTATCACTTTTTTCAGATATATAACTTCGTCAAGATGCTGTTTGTGTTCTTCGACTTCCTTCTTTGTAACCTTACTGAGAATCCGAAGTTTTTGGAATTTTTTCTCCAAATCCAAATAGTCTCCGACTAAAGAAGATGTTTCTTGACGTAGCATACGTGCTTCTTCAATCAAATGAATAATCCTTTTCTGTAGTACTGTTACGTCTTTTGGCACACTCGGTGACCGGGTATTGTTCTTATGTTCATGTTGAAAAGTAACTTTCTTTGGGCTTGCCATTTTATTTGCTTCTCATATCTTCGGAAAAACAACATCTATCGTCTATGGCGTCACAATAATGAAAACTACGCGTAACGTTCACCATGGCGTCTGTTCCATGACTATTGTATCGCTATTCTTGACGATTTTCATCATGCCTCCTGTGGCAGTGTTTTCGTTAGAAGGCGAGTGAAGTTTACTGTACACATGTCAATGGAAATTGCCGGAACAAATGGATCGTTCAGATCCTGGAGCAAGCTTCTTAGGTGTTGCATCTGCTTAGGCATATATCGCCATCCCCACACTTTGCAGTGTGGCCACAGCTTCTGTGCAAGGTAAGAGCCGACACCAAATTTTAAAGTAACAGTCCATTGACAGTGGAATGTCACCTTAGAATATGCAAAGCAGACATTCAACTACAAATAAATAAATAAATAAATTAATAAATAAATAAAGTCCATTGACAGTGGAATGTCACCTTAGAATATGCAAAGCAGACATTCAACTACAAATAAATAAATAAATAAATAAATAAATACTTTATTATTCCAATTAAAGGGCCCATAAAGAGCAAATAATTACATACAATGATTTTAACATTAATAATTATACAACAGAATATACTATAGTATGATAATTAACTAATGAATATTAATCCATTACCCGGTTCAGAGCCAGTCAATTAATCAAACCAAACAATTATCATAATACCAGATACATGTACATACATTTGCAATGGTGTATTATTAATTTCTTCTTATGTCAAGACAATCATTCAAATAAGTTGCAAATACTTTTAGTAATTTAGTATCTTCCTGAATAAAAAGCCAATTAAATTTTGTGGTCATGTTTAAATTTTTAAAATTAACTAAGGAAGATGATATCGTATTGAAAAATTGTAACCTTTCTGAGTTATATTTTGGACATTCTAATATGAAGTGTTCTTCATCTTCAACTTTAGCTAAGGTGCAGTGTTTACAAATTCTTTTGGATTTTTCTATATATTTTTTTTTTTTGAATATCTGTCTGTTTCCACTTGAAGAGGATGGGCACTTATTCTAATTTTACATTATGCTTGCCTTAGTTTAAATTCTTTTAAGTCTCTCTGCCAAATGAGTTTTTAAAAGAAAAATAAGTAATTAGTTTACCATGATCAGATTCCAAAGTATCTTGTCTGAAGTTAGACCAAAATTTTTGAAAACTTTTACATAGTTTGTCTTTAATTAGGTTGCAGAGAGATTTCAAGCTCATATTCAAATTAGGTAAATCTAATTCTTTTAATAAAAAAATCAATACTAGAATACCATGATACAATATTACTAAGATGAAGATCTTTATTGCAAATAAATGCGTCATACAATAATCCATCTGTACAATTTTCCAACCTATGACAAAATTTTAACATGGACAAAATAATAGAAAAATAGATTGGATATCTTCCCAATTCAGACATCACTGCTAAGTTACTAGATGTTTTGTTTACACCAAGTATATATTATACAATTATGGCACTTCAACGAGATCAATATGGGGTTTAACGGAGCAATAAAGTAATATTGAACGAGGGTTTACCCCGAGTTCAATATTATCTTTTGCGCTCCGTTAAACCCCATATTGATCGAGTATAGAAGTGCCATAATTGTTTTATTATATTTGATTGACATGGCTGAAGTCACTGATGACAAACAAAAGAGGAGTGGTATTGGTGTCATAGGGGTGTGGCTTGTAAACGTCAATCAAAGTAAGTGTGCAATATGATGATTTATCATGATCAACTGTGCAATATGATGTTTTATTGAGTAGATACATTTCTATACTTTATACATAGAAATAAAAGTACAAATATAATAATTCCATAAATTTTGTATGTGATTTTTCTAATGTATCATTTGTAAAAACTTTGTCTAAGATATAGTTGTTGTTTTTCTTACATGCTGATGAAGAAGGTGAAAATATACCCCAGATTTCACTGCCATATAGAAGAATTGGTTTTATTGTATGATCATATAGATGCAATAATGTAGAGACACTAGGATTAGAGGAAGATATACATTGTTGCAGTTTGAAACATGCTTTCATTGATTTTTTAAACAATTCCTACACAACATGTACCTTACAGTTTTGACACGGTTATTTTGAACCCGACACCATTTTTGTTCAGACACCATGTTTTCAAATATAGTTTTTAAAAAATAACGGTAATAGGGTCTTAGGCAAGTGTTCACACTATGACAGTAAAATGTTATCTGGTATAATTAATTCAAAATACAGGTATTGGGTAAATGGTCCGTTCACATTGCGGATTAACTAAAGCTATGTGGGAACACATCGCTGATTTTTACTTTGCCCGATGAATCCCCACGGTGTGAACATGTCCTTATTTTTAGACCAGGGATATACTTGTTTTTAAAACTTAAATATCATTCTTTTGTTCATCCATCCATAGTCATGAAAATGCCAAATAAGAAACAACAACATTTTACGCACTCAGCTACCCAAAACTCTATTATGTAATTAGTGAGGCTCGTTATCTATGAAGCAAACGGTTAACTGGAGCACATTCGACTGTAATTTGAATTTTTTTGTGTTCGAATGATTTATACATATCTATAAAAGAATAGGTGTCAAGAAATATAAATGCGATTTATAATAAATATATAGAGAGGCAAGGCGGCAACCAAATAATTTTCGGAGCGAGGGGTGTTCATGAATTTATTTATTCATTTTTTTCTAGTAGGAACTTAAATTTTCAAGCACTAAAACTCATTGTTGGTGTGTTTGCCTCTGTTCGAGGAATTTGACATAGCCTTAAGTATAATATCTAATATTTGTTAAAAATATCATGTTAGAATGTGGAGTGGAAAAATATCTGGTCTGCATTTTATCCACTGAAAAAAATCCAGATAAACCATCTTTCATTGATCCTAATGAAAAAAAAACCTGTCCCACATGAACATCTAAGCCCTCTATCTTTTTCCAATAAAGTTTCTATATATGATCTGTTGTTGTTCTAAATGTATCTTACTACAGACTTCTAAAAATAAATAAATAAATGAAATGTAAAAAAAGAAAAAAGTTGAAACTGAAGATACACAATGAAAGCTAACCCGCCTTTACATGTTAAAACCAATACACAAATTAATGCATATTGTACAATAAAATCACATTGGAAATATCAATCAATTTCTTTTACTCCTTATTATATCTGTGGCCAAGAAGAGGGACACGGTTTTGGGAAATGAGTAAAAGGGGTAAAAAAGTTTGGAAAATAAGAAAAATTATGTAAAATTAGGGCTATGGGAAACACAAAAGTGGATGAAATTGGGGAAAAGAAAAAAAAATTGTGGAAATTGGGAAAAAGGTCAGGAAATGTGGAAAAGGGGAAAATATCAGTGATGGGATAACACTTACAGACCCTCGCCAAGCTCACCAAAGTCTTATAAGGGGTTTTGGGTAGGGGGGCTCGTATATTTTAATACAATATATAATTTACTTAAGAGGCGGATATTCCTTTTGCCCAAAGTTTCATCAATGTAAATGAGAAGAGAATTGGTGTACTGTTAACAGACGTGCGCGAGGCGAAACACACGTCATTTTACGAGAGAATGATTTCCACGAAACTCGACACAGACACTCAAACATAGTGACATGAAAAAAAAATAAGAAAAGAAAATCAACTTCTGCCACCAATTTGTATGGTGTGGCCCCTTATTGAAATTCGGCGCTATCTATTTAGACCTCCGTCGAAATGAGGAACCCTCATGACGAATTAGCACATATATAGTTTGAATCGTTGTAGTTTGACCTATACAAGCGAAATATTAGGTGATCTTGTGTCCGTCGGTCTGTCTCTTCTGTCAATGTTTCCGACAGATAAAAGGGAAATAAAACATATACATAAGTCTCCTATCTGATATGCAACAACGGCAGTATAATACCGAAGGAACAAAGCATAAGGTAACATAAAGTCCCGAGACAAGGCAAAAACCGGGACACCAGAAGACAGACGACTAAAGACACTACACGCCTACAAAAATCACGAACACCACAACTACAACACTAAAAACTTGAGCACTAACAGTGTGAACTCGTAAAAACAGTGACAACAGGTGCTCTTGAAGAGAAGCTTGTCCTGCTCTGTATACAGCACCTGTTATTGTCCCGAAAACCAAGGCAAATTTTCGTTTTCCGGTTTTGGCCTTTTAAAAAATAACAAAATAGCAAAATTGCAGTGAATTTAGTTTCCGCATTTGCGCATTTCGACAATTAAGTGCAGATCAAATCAAAATATTTGGAAATCCAGAAACCGAAATATGTGTAAATTTAGAATTGAAATAAAAAAAAAACCTGGTGGAGTATCGAGTGTCATGCAATGCACCATTGCCATTTTTAAAGAAATGCTATATTGCAAACGGAGCAGATTAACATTAATGGGATATTATGGTATTTCAAATGTGATGTTTCGATTTTTTTCCAGATGTCTTCGAAACCTTGCATCATTAACAAGAAACCAGTTCCCTCAAGTACCGATTACAAGATTAAAAATATCATGCCCAACCTGCCGAAAAAAGACCTTAGTTGTTTCAATACTAAAAAGACGATTGAGCGTCAATTACTCGATCCAGGATTTTGTAGAAAATTGGCGAGAGCAGGACAAAGAGGTAAATTATAGCAATATACCGTCGCTTACATGTAGTAAAATTAAACTACATGTAAATCTTGGTCATTGCTCTCAATATGTGACTGCTTACATGTATATCTGACAAATTATTTGCTTTCTTACTGTAAGAAAGCAATTTTTCGACAAAATAATGGAGAAAAACATGCTTGTGTTAAAAAAAATTGTAATTGTTCTACCTTGTACTCGACCGAAAATTTGGAAAACTTGAATGTGTTCTGATAGCAATAACTTGTATAGTCCTCTGTACTTGCGCACGACAAACTGGGTGTGTTCGAATGTCCAGCAATCATTTATCTCATCGGACCAATGAGAAACAAATGTCGATATCCGAGAAAAGAGAAGGATAGCCAGAAAGATCTTGAAATTTTCGGGCAATGGTATTGGACATGAAACTATTGAAAGCAAACAAATTTTTTAACACAAAATTTTGAAACTTATGTAGTTTAAAATTGAAGGTTAATTTGGAATTACTCGCTTTGAAGATTCTTTGAATGTTGAGAATTTCCAAACTGACCCCTTCTATTTTTGAAAAATTATTGAAAATTTCAATTTAAGATGAAAATTGAAAGTGAAAATTGAAAAAGGTCACTGTCTTTTTTAAAGATAGCCGTTTAAATTATTTTGCTTATAAACATAAATTAATTAGTTCAAGATTTTTCTGTCATACCTTACAGATGGCACGGACTTTTTTATCCTAAATGTATGTATTATTGTATTTTCAGATTCACAATGATTTTTATATCAATTTGCGTTCAGTCTCTACTCAGAGCGATGGTGAGATGTCGGCCTCTGCAGATGACACAAACGGAGATCCATACATATCTGCCGAGGAGGAGAGTCGAGTGCCATGTCGTGTCGATGTCATGGCATTCCCAAGTTTCGACAACAGTGACGAATCCTTGAGTGACAGCATTGGTGATGATTTTTCAGAACAGTCAGAAAGCGCTTCAGATACGTCATCAAACGGCGATCTCGCTGAAAATTTTGATCGTTTGGTAGTATGGCGCGTTGAACGGAGACCTGTTTTCATCGGATTTACAGATGTATTCCGGACTTGGTTTTATGAAATTGCAAATACCGTAATGGATATGTTTGAGTGTCGAAGCCGTACGGTAATGGCTATGATATGGTGTGGTTATACATTTTCTATCATGATACTAGCCAATGGATTCTTTCCATATATGATTCTATATACGTTTCTGTTTTTCATAATTTTATATGCAGAAACAGCACAACAGCGAAGAAACAGGCTCAGACGTATATAGCGATATGCTCACATAATTGCGACCAGTCACCGACTGAATTTAAGTTTTGTTGTACCCTGCAATAAAAGACATTCTTGTTGCAATCATAAAAAAAAAATAGCAATTTACATCATTGGAACTTCAACACAATTTATACATCAGCAATCAAACTACACTACTCGTTTGCTATTTAAAATTTCTAGAATTTTAATCATTGAAATTATTCTACGTATGGAGAGCACATGGCGCGTTTGCAAAAGTACTCAAACACTAGAGGCTCTGAGACCAAGTCTGTATCGTTTAATCTACAAAATGTTTCTAAATAAGAGAATATGTACAGTAGTTACTGTAAATTAACTTTCTGGATATGGTTGTTTCGACAACTCATGTCTTTTCAGTGCAGCGGGAGGTGAGCCGAAGTGCGGATACCCTAGATAATGAAAAATGACATTTTTGTCATTTGTTTTACTTTTAAGTTGTCATGGAAACTTACTAAAATGACTTGGGGAAGCCATATTATGCGTACATGTAGAATGGTCGGTGTTCTTTGCTATCAGGTATAAAAGACATGAAAACTCATTGATCTTATAGGGGGGTTGGATTTTGATAGTCCGGATTTTGGCAGAAATGTCGATTTTTGCAATTTTTGCTTTCATTTTGGTGTCAAAATTTCAAAAAAAAAAAAATCTTATGATGTAGCACATTTTTAGACCTTCTCTGTAAACAAAAAATCCAAGTACTTCAGATTTGTGCGGCAGGTCTTGAAGTAAGGGTGTTCACCACCAAAATCTCACCTTTTGCGACTTTGGGCTTTCCATGGGCACCAAACAGGGACTTGCAACTCACGGATTTAAGATTTGTGGGTATTATGTTTAGCAACGGTAGCCTTTTATTTTTTTGCATGATGAACTTCATTTCCAATGTGTAGAATACCGTAGGTGACATTTAAGAAACCATCGGGTCCACGATACAAAAATGCATCTTCCGTCTGGAAACGTACAAGTATTCTATGTGTTTTGAGCAAAAAGTTCAGAGAGAGAGAGAGAGAGATGTTTTACCATTTTAGCTATACTCTCAACTGGTATCTATGTTTTGTCGGATCCAAATGAAACGATATTTTATCCTTTTATTCCGATATTAAAGTGTGTTCCATACTGATGGCCTATTTTTAAGGATCACAGCGAAATGGATAATTCTTGTAATAAGCGGCCTTCCATACATCCATTGTTCATTTAATTTGCTGAAGGAATTTCAGAGAAGACGATCTTAATGCGATTTTTTCCACTGGATTAAACTATTCATACAGCTCATTAAAATTATTGCAGTTGGAGTAAACATTTGTGTTATGGTATCATGTTCATTTACTCTATATCCTTTCGTAAAATATAGCATTATTCCGCTCTGGCAGCCATTATTTTGTCGGATTTAAATAAAATGATTCAGGCCGTTCATACATTCTTGTTAAATTTGTTCAATTAGATTCAGAGCAAATAATGAAAATGATGTTTTTTTTTCCATAGGGTCCAATATTAAGCTCTTTTTTAACAAGTCGGAATGAAATAAGCCGTTTTTGGTGCCTTTCACACACCATTCCTGTAAAGTATTGTTTAATTTTCATAGCAGTAAAAGAGAAGATGATCAATGTGATCAAAACGTAACTAAAATTTACTTCAATTATCATGACATTAGTTCTGGTCTTCGTTCAGTAACATCAGCAATATCAGATAAGCATGGTGATACAAGCTTTCTTACAAATACTCAAAATTTCGATTGAAATTTAGGAATAACAGTAAGCAACTGATTTTAAGTTCACAAATGCAGTTTACATTCGTAACCTGGTTTGGCTAAGAGAAAACGATATCAAATATTTGTGAACAAGCTGAAATGCTAAAATTACACCGACAACTCTTTCATTATTTCTATTCGGTTAAAAAATGCTTCATTTACTGCAACTGGGTCGATGTCGCAGATGTTAGACCGTTGACTAGTCCTTCATAGTAGCGCCAGCCAAGTATTCCATTGCGTTGGTGCTGGACTGAAAAGAATAACAATATCTTAACTTTTTTTTTTCAATTTCATTAAACCCGCGTATCTCTAGAAGCAGGGCGACTGAGTGGTTAAGGCACTGGACTTTCAATCGAAATGGCCGATACCACTGTGCATTCGAATTCCGCAGGTGTATGGGTTTCTAAGAATTGCTAAACTATCGTTAATTTCCCCTCTGGTTAAAAATAATCGGACAGAGCCTATGTTCATTCTTGACATGTTAAAGGTGACATTTTTGGTTACTTTTTCATAGAAGTAAAATTCACAATATGAAATTTTTCTACATGAACCAGGAAAAAAACCAGAGAAATCCAGTTAACTTATATGAATTTCAAAAAGTTCACCTTACTGCATACTTAAATGAATGCTACCATGTAAAAAGGTGGATCTCCTCCTCTTCCTTTCAAGACCCTTTAAGTATTTGTTCTTTATTATTAGTTCTTAAATATGTTTCAATTCTTTTTTTTTCTTCTAAATACTGAATCTTTTCTGCACTGAAGAGACATATTCAGTTGT
Organism: Modiolus philippinarum; assembly: GCA_002080025.1. Lineage (NCBI taxonomy): Eukaryota > Metazoa > Mollusca > Bivalvia > Mytilida > Modiolidae > Modiolus > Modiolus philippinarum. The sequence continues at coordinate 12,699 of MJUU01064166.1, forward strand.
CGAAATGTCCATTTGCACAAGAACTAAATCATATTGTAATTTCGGTATTTTGTTATTTACAAATGGTTCGATACTTATGCTGATGGACTGATGTCACCAGATGATATCTCGATAATATTGGCAAAAACTATAATAGAGCTAGTCCTAACCAACGAGTCAGAGTTCGAGCTATACTGAGCTTGTACAGTAATGTTATTAGCATCCATGGAGTTAAAAAGGAACTTTTATTTCTTCGTCAACCCAAACGTATTCTCGAAAAGAACCCTTCATAAACTACAGAGACGTGCAAAACATATTTGGTCGATGCTATTCCTATTTTATATCTTATAAACAAACATTTTCAAAGACTCAAAGTGACGTAATTTTCATCATTTTTCAACACAACTAAAATTTTGATCCAAATGTTTATGATGTTCCGTTTTTTTTTTCACAAAAAATCTTTTTTGGATTGAAAAATATATATTATGTACGAGTAAAAGGAAAATGTTAGTCGAACTGTAACTCTAGTTCTTAATTCGAAATCCATGTATAGTCACATTCTGCATGTACTTGGTTTGGGTCGTTTTAACCTGGAGATGGGCTGTTGTCTCCTTGACATTTACCCAATTTCCTTTCTTTTTCATATTGCATATAAGTCTTTTCTTAAAAACGTAAAACCTTTTATTCATTTTTATCACATTCTCTCATATACCTTATATAATCTTAACATGAATTTTAAAATGTTAACTATTCGAACAACCAACAACATTTCGTTAAAAATCTGACTTATTTTTTTTCTTTTATTTTTATAAATATATAGTTTTCTGAAATTGTGTCTTAAAATATCTGTGTTCGTTTGTCGATTAAAAATTTAAAGACAGCTGCCTCCATCTAATTCCAAATTCAAGTCTCTGTGCTGAAGTCATCTGTATGATTTGTCTGCCACCGCCATAAATCTTCACCTGAAATTAAGGATGAGGAACTGGGGTAATACGTTTATAATTTCAATTCTCGAGCAACTGCAAAATGCTAATCTGATTTTTCAGTTGAGCCCTAAGAAGAAAGAAGTGGAGATAAGAGTGCCCCCCCCAATTTCATAGTTGATTCGTCACTGTCGAGTATGCAGTTTATACAATGATTTTATGGATAGAGCAAAAACACTGTCCCAAAAGATGCTTAGTGAGGGACTTATTCAGCCTTTGTTGCTTTCATCCCTTCAGAAATTCTATTGCCGTCACCATGACATCTTTGATAGGTATGACGTGTCTGTGTCCCATTTTCAGCTAGATTTCACGTCTTCAAGGATTTGACATAATCGGTTTTGACTTAAACCTGGATTGACTCACTGATAGTGTGACGGATGCCGCTAGCGGAGCAGGACATGTTCACCCTTCTGGAGCACTTGATGTCACTCCCGGTTTTTATTGGAGTTCACACTATGAGTGCCTTGTTTCTTAATGTCGTCTTTTTATTTCCATGCATTGTAGCTGTCTCACCTTTGTTTTTCTCTGTAGCCGTTTTCGCCATGTCTTTGGACTTCGATGTTTGTGGTCTTCGCTTCCCTTATCCCTTCGGTATTCTATTGCCGTTGTTTCTCAAATCAACAAATACTGTCTGACGATGAGATCAGCACCTGACCACTGCATATTCACTCAATTTAATTATTATATGACATTATTTTTGTTAAATTACCGGTTTTAAAGTTTTTAGCATACATATATACTGTAAACCTTACGTGCTTTTTATATAAATAGCAGGTTTAAATGATATGTACAGAACGACATGTGACCTGAAAGGAACCAATAACACTGCACATATTATATAATAAATAATACAACAAATTATTTGTTTACTTTTAGACATGACATTCTGGTTGCTATCCTTGGATGCTGCTTCTCTTTGTTTTGTGTTCATAAGTGTTAGTTGGCGAATGCAGATTTTGTAAACTGCACATTAATAATGAAAAGCAGTAATCAATGTATTTATCATAGTTATCGACGTAACGCATCAAGCGTGATAGTTTGTGTCAAGAACAAAATGTCCACCATATTAATTAGTAGTTATGATACGAAGAAACAAACTTACACATTTCATCTAGATTTTTTATAGCTCTCCATCCTAAATCCTTAGCAACCTGATCTACATTTGCATAAAACGCTACAACATCTCCTTCCCTTTTTCCAACAACTTGATATGGCACCTTGAAAAGAACAAAACTATTTTACAGAAGTATCATTTCTGTTAACCGACGCTTTATATTTACAATTAAAGGAATAATAAGACATCGGAAGTTGAAGAGTTTAAGCCCCGTTGACTATACCGCAAATTTTATTAAAAAAAAAACACTTGGTCAAAGAAAACTGTCTATTTATCACAGTTTTTGGTTAATGATACTAGAGACTCAGAGACTGAGCCTGTATCGCTCACCTGACAAAATGCTGAACAGCATAGTTTTCGATGTTTTGCGTGGTGGCCATGTTTTTGTCGGATTGAAATGAAATGAGCAGTCTTTGTAAAGGACTTTCCATAAATCATTCCTATAGTTTGGATAAATTATCTTCATTGGTTTCAGAGAAGTTAATGAAAATGATGTTTTTCCCATAAGGTCTGATGTTAAGTATAAATTCCGCGCTGGCTGCGATGGTGTTTGTTGGATCAGAACGAAATAAGGAATCTTTGTATAGGACCTTCCATACATCATTCCTGTAACGTTTGGTTGAATTTGCTTCAGTGGTTTCAGAGGATGATGAAAATGACGTTTTGCCCATAGGGTCCAATGTTAAATATAAGTTCCGCGCTGGCAGCTATGTTTTTTTTGTCTGATCAAAATATAATGAGCAATCTTTCTAAATTAAGACCTTCCATATGTCATTCCTGTAAAGTTTGATTGAATTTGATTCACTGGTTTCAGAGGAGTTGATGAAAATGATGTTTTCCCATAGGGTCCAATGTTAAATAATGTTCCGCGCTGGCGGCCATGTTTTTGTCAGATCGGTAAGAAATGAGCAATCTTTCTAAAGGACCTTCCATACACCATTCCTGTAAAGTTAAGTTGAATTTCCTTAAGTGGTTTCAGAGGAGTTGATGAAAATGACGTTTTCCCACAGGGTCCAATGTTAATTATAAGTTCTGTGCTGGCGGCCATGTTGTTTGTCCGATTGGAAGGAAATGAGGAATATTTGTTAAGGGCTTGCCATATATCATTCCTGTAAAGTTTGGTTCAATTTGCTTCAGTTGTTTTACAGTAGTTGATGAAAATATTTTCCCCATAGGGTCCAATGTTAAATATAAGTTCCGCGCTGGCGGCCATGTTTTTTTTCGGATCAGAATGAAATGAGCAATCTTTGTAAAATACCTTCCATACACCATTCCTGTAAAGTTTGATGGAATTTGGTTCAGTGGTTTCAGAGGAGTTGATGAAAATGAAGTTTTTCCCATAGGGTCCAATGTTAATTATAAGTTCTGCGCTAACGGCCATGTTTTTTGTCGGATCGGAACGAAATTAGCAATCTTTGTTAAGGACCTTCCATACATCATTCCTGTAAAGTTTGGTTGAATTTGCTTCAGTGGTTTCAGAGGAGTTCATGAAAATGCGAAAGTTAACAGACAGACGGACGACGGACGGACGCCAAGTGATGGCAATAGCTCACACTGACCCTTTGGGTCAGGTGAGAGCTAATAAGAAAAGCGGGATATTTTGCTTACAGTGAAACAAAAGGCACCAATTGTCAAGCTGAAAATTAATTATATTGCATTATTGCATGAATATGCTGCATATATATATATATATATATATATATATATAGCAATTATCAGGTTGAAAACAAAATTGTCTATTAAGAAAAAGAATTGAGTACAGGGTCAGTAAGAAGAAACAACGGCATATATATTTTCTGTTCAAGCTTTGTTGAAGAATTTCACTATGTGGACCAAGAAGAGTCCAAATTTCATTTCAGAATGGAGCATGACATTCGTTTATAGCAATTTTCTGTTAAATTTGCTTGATGTCATTTTCAATTTCAATCTTCAATTTCATCATGCATTTAAAATGGACTGTATTGATGATAAGTCCAGACCAAGACGTTGTTCATATAAAGCCTAGAGCGAGGAGTACATTCAAAACATATTTTTGGCATGAGGCAAAGAAGAACGATAGATTAATGTTGACTCGACAATGTTGTTAAGGGCAGTGAGTTATTAAGTTATACGTAATTCTTGTATTGAAGTTTGTACTTTTGTACAAATTTTGTTCTGGCTATTCTCCTTTATAGAAAAAATACACCGTTCACTTACATTCTTTCCTGAAGCTTTACTCATTGCTTTTATAATTTCCATCACAGAATATCCACACCCTGATCCTAAATTATATATCTACAAGTAAAAACAAATATACTACAATCACTGTATTATGGTGATCCTGAATACCATTAATCATTTTATGATTGTCTTAGTGTATGTTTCATATATAATTATTTGTTGTTTCTTGATTAATACGGTAATGGACCCATTTAATGTTTAAGATAACTAAAAGAACGCATGGTTGAATTGCAATATTCAAAGCGAGGTAACTCTTGACCATTCCCTAAGAACAAATAAAAGGTAGGATATTGTAATAGACGGGCGAGTGGTCCTCCGTGTTCAAATCCTCTTTATATATGTTGGCTTTAGTAAATGAGAGCAGCTTGAGTATAACTTGTATTGATGAGCATAAAATTCTTCATAAAAATAACAATAATACAGGATGTTGGCCTTCCTTGTCCCCAAAATAATTAAAAATGTATATTAAGGCGGTGCGTCGGTGTGGTGGGATATCGCATCATATTTACAGTTCATGGCACAAATAAAATGTGGTTTTATATTTACGGCTAACTGATATATATTGAAAGTAGCTTTAATCTTCTAATAATCTTCAGATAAAAT
>MJUU01064170.1:0-15901 GCA_002080025.1 Modiolus philippinarum
AAAATGATATGATTAATTATCATATTTTCAGATTACACAATATATTATCTATTTCTTCAGCATGTCGGAATTGAAGCAAAAACTATAATGTTTTACACTTTGCAATCCACAAAGATGAACAAAGCATTCCCAGTTACAGAATTAAAATATTTTCCAGCATTTCTCTCAACAAAATTTTAAAGCTTGCAATATCTGATTACATGTCCAAAAAGCATGTTCTTTAGATAATATTTCGTCTAAATAAAATGTTATGTTTTTAATCTAGACACATATGTTATAGGTTTCAGTTCATTTAGCCGTATATCCTAATATGGGCACATTGGTGTAAAGTGTATAAGACAAAAATTAACATCTCATAAACTTTTTACCACTGAAGATTGACTGTGTGGACTCAATGCCAATGCATGTATTTATGTTTTGCTTTACATGTACATATTTTTAATTTTTATTTCATGTATATATTCAGTGTTTTTTTCCAAAGGCCAAGAATCAGGAATGGTGCGTTTCATATCAGTTTGAAGTGTATATATTCTATATACATGCAAAGAAGACGAGTCGAACATTTCATTTGTTATACATCATATTTTTTCCACGTCACAATAATTATTTTGGATATCTTTTCATATTTCCTCCTTCCGACGAGACGTCATAATGAGAAAACATAAAACTTCCCCAAGGCAACAAAACCAGAAATTATCGAATTAAAGCATTTGGTAAAATTGATTTTTCTTAGGATAGACAAATTGATAGTTGACAGTAACTTTTTTTGAGGAAGGTTAGATCTAGTCAATCAGAAATATTGTGAAATTTTAATCGAAGGTTGTAAATTGTTCCTGTCCGTGTATGGATTCCATTACTATCATGAAGTCAGTTATCATTGGATAACGATAATGCATCATGAAAAGGTAAGACTAACGTTTATCTAATTTCTATCCAGTTTTCACATTTCCTGAACGGTGTGGAAACATTTGTTCTCCTCTCTAGAGAGGAGAACAAGTTTCGTGACATTTCCCGCCAATTATTATTTGGAATACAATCCTCGGTCTTTTTCGTCCAGTCATTAGAGAAACAGTTTCCACAACTTAAACGTGTTAATTATGAAATTTCTCACATCTCGTTAAATAAATTTTCAAATGTTTAAAAGCTCGGAAAGCCTCGCTTTCAAACATTTGCAAAATTTATTTAACTCGTTGTGAGAAATTTCATAATCAACTAGTTCTCGATATGGAAACTATATTTTCTTTTTTTTCAATTTTTAGTTTAATTCTTATTTTCAGTTACTGTGAAAGAAATTTTATTCGTTGGGTTCAAATTTTCGTGAAATACGTAGTTCGCTAGTTCCCAACGACATGCACTCATTCCCAAGTGTATTTGAATTCCAGACAATGAATTTCAGTTACCACGGAATAATAATATTTATGAAAACCACCATAATTGATGTTCCCGAATAAAAGTACTTCCACGGCAATTGTTTTTGGCTATTTGTTCTTTGGCAGGTATTATTCTTATTTTGTGCTCTTTCCGTTTTTACAAAGTTTCGGTTCATGGTCTTCCAAATATTTTGATTTGATATCCACTGAAGAGACACACTTTGTCGAAATGGCCACATGCAGAAAATAAATTTACAGTAACTGCGGTATTTTGTTTTTTATTTGTACTGAATTGTAGATTTTAATTTCTCCTCACTATATATTGTTTACCTAATTTGGAATAGTACATACATTCAGTTGACTTTTTGTACTACAAATATGTATATAATTTATGCCTTTTCCACAGATAATGCGCAACAAAAAGGTTTCTGTACAGATTTCGTGTGAAATACAAAATTTGACGTTTTAGATCAATTGTATTTATAGAAATGGTAAAATCGCAAAATATTAATTTTTGATTATTCGATTTAGACTGACGGTTCGGTTCTCAGTCACACTAACCTACAATCTAAGTAATTGTTAATTGGTACAATCAACACAGCTGTCACTTGTTTTACAGGTAGGGTCAAAAATCATTCTTTGGTCACTTTAAAATGTTCATTAAGGTAAAATAATATACAAAGATTAATATTAGTAACTTCCCTTGGGTTCAGTAATTTTTAAAATGAGAACAAATTGTCAGACTATAGAGAGGATATTTCATTTGGTTTGATAACAACAGGTGTTATTGAGAAAAATAGGGAAAAAAATCTTTATTCGAAAATAGTCTTTTGTTTTGTCTTTTGTCCTCTACATCTATTAAAATAATGCTTTTCACGTACGTTATCAATATCGGCGCAGCATGCATAAGAATAGAGAAGCAACAATAAGACAATTAATTTGTCGGGCTAGCCATAATTCACATTCTACACTGCCTAGTTACCTTCCGAAAGAAAGAAAAAAGAAAAAAATACGTTAGTATATTATTCATTCAAAAAGACGAATGGGCAAGAAGTGAGGTCAGTAGATGCTTTAATTTTGAAAATTTAGCATATATTTATGTACTACATCCTCTAGAGTGACGTCGAACTGTATATCAGTCCCAAGTTGGGGCCTGTTACATTTTTCTTGTTTGAACGGCTATTCATATCAATGTCAGAAAATTCACACTGAAGAGAATGAACAGTCTGTAACTTGCCTGTGCCATATCAAAAGCATATGACATGTTGAAAACAGATAGGATATAAGGTCACACGCAAAAGATTGTACTGTTACGGCTTCTGTATTAAACTAGCAAAATGGGACATTTTTATGTTAACAAAATGTAACTTCTTAACAGTGTATTCAGTAATACTTCTATTTCTTCAAAGCTTTTATTGGGCGAATTATTTATATATATGCATTTCATCAACGCAACATCCAACTTTTGCAAGTCAAAGGCTTTACAGATCCTTTTGTCAAATATAAGATGCATACCGTTAAAACAGATGTGTATTCAACGTAAACTGCAATATCTTAATTAATCTTTCAAAGTATTGAAACACTAATTTTAGGATTTAACCTTTTTATTTCGATAATGAAATAATTGATTTTGTTTTTCTATTTTTTTTATTATGTATAAATATGAAAAAGAAAGGAAATGGGGTAAATGTCAAGGAGACAACACCTCATATCCAGGTTAAAACGACCCAAAGCAAAGTTTTTTCTCTCATTGTTTGTGTTTTTTTTTTACTTTCTTTAATGTAAAATGTTTGTTTTTTTTTTCTTTCTTTTATTTATTGTTACGTTTTGGTTTTAATATACATCACAATGTCAGAGTTTTGAAGGATGTTCAGGTATCTAGTCACCTGCGTTGTGTAAAAGCCGATGTTTTTGTTACACCCAAATAAAGAATCATTCGAGGTATTCAGTGGGGATCTTTGTAGCATAAAATTGTCAACATTTATTTACAAAACATTCAGAATCGAGACGGCATCTCCACTTGTCTGCATAACTACATACCAATGAAGAAAAAATACATACAAAATATGTGTACCAGAGACTGGACACAACAGTACACCTGACGGTCATCTAATTACGATGATCGTGTTCATTTTTTTATTATTTAGTTTTCATATCTACACGGGCGTCTACACGAATGAACACCCCTGCACCTCGAAATCATGAATAAATGTAACAAGATTTAAAAGTCAATCATTAGCAGATGACCCAACAGGTAAAGAAAGTGTAATTAGGCCAATTCACAGAATGGTACATAAATATAGGTATATCAAACATTGTATCGCCTTCGTTTTTACAATTATTGTCACAGTAGACAGGCGCGTAAAATGTTTATAGAAATACTGTACTATCTAGCCCGTTATCATTGCGTGATATAGAAACTGAAAACGACATAGATTTAAAAGAATGTTACGAATCTTTTACCCAAAATAAGCAAAAATATATGCAAGTCACGAGTCGAACGGCGATTTTTTTGAAAATGCAATAATGAACTTCTGTCATATCGTTAGTGATCGTTGTTGACATACGCCTCATAACGGTACTCGTTGGTTATAACTTGATGGCAGTACACAGAGCGCCCTCTGCACAATGCCACGTGACCCTCCATGACTAGACATTTCGTGAATAAATTACGTTTTTTTGCAACAATGAATTAAAAATACATAAAAAGAAATATGTCATATGTGTCAGAACTATATAAGGAATTAATATTCACTTTTCCATAATTTTGCGGACTTTCACTTTAATAATGGATAAAGAAACACAGATAATTTTATACAGATATATATTTTATTTGGGAGGTGGATTCACTCGAGAGATGTTAAAATATGATATTTATATTGAATTCTCATGAATTTATCTTAAATGCGCAGGTTTTACAAATTGAAAAAAATGTTTTGAAACGTACGAGTGGAGGGTTAAAAAGCCAATATTTTAGCAAATATCTCGGTAGAGTGTAAATATGACAACTTTTTCAGCCATCAGCCATGAATCCCGCGGAAATGTCACCGATTTGTAAAAATGCACTCGTAGTCAACCAATCGAATTGCCGTATTTTATCGTAAGGTAGAAATATAGATAATATAAAACTTTAGGTACTAACAGCACTTGTTAGGTTCAGCTGTTAATTGACTATAGCATACCTGCCAACAAATCGGGGTTTTGCTGCGTGTCAAAAAAAAAAAAGAAAACTCCTTATTACTTGACTATAGGGCGTCTTATGGTATGATTTTGTTATTTATAGTGTTCTAATGTGTTTCATTATTATATTCAACTCTTCCTTGGTTGTTTAATTGTCTCGAAGGGTCTTTTATTGGGAATTTCAACTTTTGATTTTTGCAGCCTCCATGGGGGGTTTTCTCTCAAAAACCCCCAGAAAGCAGAAAGGTTGGCAGGTATGCTATAGGTCTATATGACCACAAGAAGCCGATTTACTAGCATTGAAATAAATCATATTTAAATACCCCATGGCGTCAATTTGATGGGCAGTTTACAGGCAACGCGTAGCGGAGCCTGTAAACGAATATTTTAGACCGTCAAATCAAAGATTGACGTCACCGGGTATTCAAATAATGTACTGTTATTGTGATTCTAATGCAATCAAACGATTTCATGCTCTGGTTTTGACTTGAGTATTTGTAACCATCCAAAGAACTAGACTAAATATTTTCGATATCAAAACTTTTTGTCTTGCCTAAATTTGCATATGTTTGGTATTGGAAATTTTTTTAGTGAAGATATAACTACATTCTATCAAAAGTGATATTCATCTTTTAAAAGATATTTTCTGAAGTGGCGACTTTACCCTGTCCCTTGGTCACTTTACTCACAACGCATCCCACAACTCATAACCTGATATTATTAGTCATAACAATTCACAAAATCTATAATGTCAAAAAATATAATGTCATTTAAAACGAGCATTCAAGACTTACAACCTGAAATATACCAATATTATTTGATTTCAATGCTGCTGATGAGAGGTTAATCCTTGAAACAACGTGTACAGCATTACAAAAGGAGTAGGGGCAGTAAGGGCCTTATTTGGCCTGAAAAATAAATTTGGTGGAATTCGCAGAATTTTCTCATAGAAATATTCTAAGGGTATTGCTTTTCAGTAAACAGTATCAGTTTTCAAATACTACTGTATGATTACTGAGTTTTGTAGTGTAGAAGAAGGGACAAATTGAAGATTTTGTAAAAAAAAAATGACAAATTTTACTGATTTTGATTACTTTTTTCTGTATAGGAGATATCGAGCACATGCAAGAACCACAAAAATATTTATATGAGAAGTTCAGCTCATCTGTACCAATAAGTTGGTAAATTATCTAATTGGTTCTTGAATGTGCTCGATATTTCCGGTGAGAAAAACTGTTCGAAAATCTGTCAAATTCAGTATATTTCTATGAAAATGCTCAAAAGAAGCGTTTTCATGACATCAGAACGCTACCAATTGTGACGTCATAGGTTATAATTTTTGTATTTTTTCTGTAAATGGGATCTCACCTTTGAAACGAACATGAAAGAAAATCCTGAGGTGCAAATCAGAAATTCACCTTAATTTTGGGCCAAATCAACCCCTTATCGCACCCTGTCCTTTACTGTTTTTATGCAACTTCGGTATATTTTTGTGTGTACATGAAATATTACCGATTTGGAAGAAAAGACACATGTCAGACCCTTTGTCAAAAACAATTACTCAGCAAATAATACAGGATCATTTAATACGTTTCTTGCGTGAATATCATCTAATTCTTTTTCTTAGTAGCGATCGAACTACTTTTCCGAATTTTAAAAACAGAAGTATGATAACAATTGTTGGTACTAGCAATTTGAAGCGGTGACCTCGGTATCATTACTCACATCACGATTTTTTCTTTTATAAAAAATGTTGTACGTTGTGAGATTGGTGTCCTTATGTAACAAGATACATACTAAGTCTCTATGTAATTTACCCCCCAAAAAAGTGAAATATTTTTGTTTTAAACAGATTACAATTAGCAAGGGAAGACATAAATGCAACATACAATGAACAAAAGAAACAAACAAATAAGATTATGTGACATTAAATTCTTTTTTACTACAACCATATTATTTATTGTTTACACATTAGTTTATATTTTTTTGTCCGTAAGTCTTGATTTCCATCCATCCAGCTCTAGGAAAAGCATTTTCTGCTTCTTTCAAAGTTTGACTTGATCAAATATGGCTACATGCGTTTTGAAAATTTGGGTTATGTCAGTGATCTAACTATTCCCAACTATCATTTGGAGTTAATCCTAGTATCTAACTTAAACAAGACCCTTACCCCACCTCTATGTAATTAACGAAGAAAACATTAAATAATATCAAAAACCTCCAATAAATGATTTCCTCTGATGTAAATGAGTCAAATATTCTTGTTTTATACAGAAATTACAGTTAGCAAGGGAAAACATAATGAAATATGCAATCAACAAAACTAAAGAACATAGAAGATTCTGTGACATTAAATACTTTTTTTTACCACAAACACATTTTTTATTGTTTACATGTTAGTTAACTGTTTCTCTTTCCATAGTTATAAGAAATGACTGTCATGTACTCTTTGCAAGTTTTTTTTTCTGATTTGCGTAATTAGAATATCAAATCAAATCAAATCAAATAATTTTATTGGACATAAGCACAGTTTATACATGACATGTGGTATGTAATCCAAAGTAAAAAAGAAAGAAAGAATACAATAACAAAAAGATAAAGAAAAAGTATTCAGAGTAATAAAGTATGAAATATACATGTATGTTTAATATGTATAACATATTATTTAGTACCTGAGGAAGATTCTAACTACAAGTTTTTTAACTCTATATCCCTACTTGAAAACATTTCTTTTAAAAATGTACAAATGTTTTTAGCTTCTTGTAGGTTTTTTGGATTTAAAATAGTTTTAATGACTTCTTCATCGGGTAATATTTTTCTATTTTCAAAAAGATTAGCATATTTCCCCCCTAATATGTGATAGCCCAGTACAGTAAAAAATAAAGTGTAATTCGTTTTCAACCATATTTTTACAAAACTTGCTAAATCTTTGATCTGCCGGGATGAAGGGCCTGCTATATCTGCCTGTTTCAATAGCTAGAGAGTGAGCACTTAGTCTAAGTTTCGTAAAGTTTGAACGTAATTTCCTATTTAAATTGTACTTAAGATAATTTTGTAACTCAAATCCAGTATATATTTTACTATAAAATCTAAGTTTTCCTGTTTCACTTTCCATAATATGGGATAACTGGATATTAATTTTATTTGAATAAAATGTTTGAATTTTATTTATAAATTCAGCAGTTATACTGTAAAAATACCTTCAAAAATTCGTGAAGGTGCATAGGATCTTATTTCTAAAAGTAATAACTACGGTAAGTACCGAACCGTCCGTCTAAAAAAGAATAATCCAAGACATAAATACATAACATAAGAATTGCACAGAAAAGAACTTATACTATAATAGGGTTATAAAACTAGTTATCGACCATCAAGAAAACAAATTAGATGGATTTTACATCAAGAAGAAATTTTCCCAGCATTAGTTATGTAATTATTAAAAGCAAAAAAATTCCCGAGAAGTTAGGTTTAGTTTAGCATTTGGTCAACTTGTGTACACAGTGAAATTCAAAATCAAACCTTTGGACGGTAATTATAGATAATATAAAACTGCTGATATAATCAAATTAGCTAAAATATTTAAAAGCAACGCCAAAATCTGCTTGTGTCGGCACTGTTACTTTTCAAACTGATCGATTTTTGGGCTGGGATATTTTTTTGGACTAAGAGTCTGCAAGTTGAGGTTAAGACCCAGTGATAATAAATATGTCAAGCTTTGGGAAAATGTAGGAAAGACAGGTATATAAAAAAAAGTCCAGTTTTCCAGATAGGCAATCTTAGTTAAACAGATAAAACCTACATTTGATTCTTTTTCCGAAGTTACGCTAACTTACTGTAGGTTTCTATTTAAAGCCCCTATTACCTTATGGCAAATTAGGATTTGCAGCAGAATAATTAAAACGTAGGAAAACTAGGTTTACTTGTCGGTCATCTCGAACACAAATCAACGACGTGATGGTTATTTACATTCAATGTTAACCTTAGCTTTCCATGAGTTTTTATTAATAAACCGAGATTACCAATTTGTTTGGCACATACAAGCGTTACCAACTTCAAAATATCTTTTAAATAAGAAAAAAGTTTATAAGAAAGCTATTTTGCCATCTCGTGCTTAAAAACAATGCTCTTTGAAAACCTTTTGTTTTTCCAAACTACTTACATTCATATTTTATGCAATTTATTTTATGTTTTGGCGTTCAAATTTTTCATGGCTTTGGCTATTACATACATAATGTACACCAAGTGCGAACAAATAAATTGTGTGATGTTGTTTTTTCCATGAAAGTTAGTATGAAAAATGATATGATTAATTATCATATTTTCAGATTACACAATATATTATATATTTCTTCAGCATGTCGGAATTGAAGCAAAAACTATAATGTTTTACACTTTGCAAGGGTTTCGTCACGTTGTATCTCTAACTATACTAAGTTTCCACAAAGATGCACAATGCATTCCCAGTTACAGAATTTTAATATTTTCCAGCATTTCTCTCAACAAAATTTGAAAGCTAGCAATATCTGATTACATGTCCTAAAAGCATGCTCTTCACATAATTTTTCGTCTTAAATAAAATGGTATGTTTTGAAGAAAAGAACTTAAAATTATCTTCCATTATAAGATCTAGAAACATATGTTGTAGGTTTCAGTTCATTTAGCCTTAATTCATAATCTTGATGTATTGGTTTAAAGTGTATACCACTAAGATAAACATCTCATGAACTTGCTTCCACTGAGGAGTGTGGACTCAACATCAATGCATTTGTTTACGTTTTGCTTTACGTGTATATATATTTGATTTTTATTATATGTATATATTCATTGTTTTTAGGGACCGACCATTTAACTTGAAGGGGGAGGGGGGTGGGGGGGCTATGGTTTTTTTATTATAAGAAAATTTGGAGCTGATTTTATGTGAAAAAAATATTTTGGCTGCCAAAATGATGAAAAAAAAATTTCTGAAGGAGGCCTTCTGCCCCAAAAAATAATGTGAATTTTGAAAAAAAATATTTTGTTGATACACGTGGAAAAAATAAATGAATTTCTGTCCAGAAAAAAAAACATACCCCTCTTTCAGGTTAAATGGTCGTTCCCTTACCCAAAAGCCAAGAATCAGAAGTGGTGCGTTTCATATGAGATTCTACAATATCACCATGCAAAGAAGACGAGTTGAACATTTCATTTGCTTTTACAGCATACTTTGTCCACGTCACAATTCTTTCATGAATTGGTTATTTTGAATATCTTTTCATAATATCTCCTTCCGACGAGACGTTGTAATGAGAAAACATAAAACTTCCCAAAGGTAACAAAACCAGAAATTATCGAATTAAAGCATTCGGTAAAATTGATTTTTCTTAGGATTGACAAATTGATAGTTAACAGTAACTTTATATGAGGAAGGTTAGATCCAGTCAATCAGAAATATTGTGAAATTTTAATCGAAGGGTGTAAATTGTTCCTGTCCGTGTATGGATTACAATACTATCATGAAGTCAGTTATCATTGGATAACGATTATGCATCATGAAAAGGTAAGAATAACGTTTTCCTTTTTTTAATTTTTAGTTTAATTCTTATATTCAGTTACTGTGAAAGAAATTTTGTTCGTTTGGGTTCCAATTTTCGTGGATTTCGTAGTTCGTTAGTTCCCAACGAAATACACTTATTCCTCAGAATTTTTTTTTTATCATTTTGGCAGCAAAAATATTTTTTCACATAATACATGATTATTGATGTCTACGAAAAAAAGTACTTCTACAGCATTTGTTTTTTGGGTCATTTGTTCTTCAGTAGATATTATTGTTATTTGGGCTCTATCATATTTTACAACGTTTTGCTTAATGGTCTTTCAAATGTTTTGATTTGATCTCCACTGAAGAGACACAAGTTGTCGAAATGGGCACATGCAGAAACTAAATGTAAGGTAACTGGGGTATTTTGTTTTTAATTTGAACTGTACTGTAGATTTTAAGTTCTCCTCACTATATAATAATTGTCTAATTTGAAATAATCCATACATTTAGTTGACTTTTTGTACTACAAATATGTACAATGTATATAATTTATGCTTATTCCAAAGATAATGTGCAACAAAAAGGTTTCTGTACAGATTTCGCGTGAAATGCAAAATTTGACGTTCTAGATCAATTGTATTTTTAGAAACTGTAAAATCGCAAAACATTAAATTAGGATTATTCGTTTTAAACTGACGTTTCAGTTCTCAGTCACACTTATTAAGAATATGCCACTGGATAAAAAATCCAGTGTTTGATTCGTTAAAAATAAATCTTATACTGATTGTGAAAATAAAATGCGTAGGTTTTGTTTACTTTAGCTTAGCAAATAATTTGCAACAATCATCTACATTATTTGTTCCGAAACTATTGGTTTATGTTCATATACAAACGAAAAAAATACCCTTCATGCTAAAAAGGACATGTTAGAATATGAAAAAAAAAATTCCAGTGGATGTGATCCTTAAATATAGTTACGTCGGAAAAATCGTTTTCGCATGGATTTTCTCCATGAAAAATATTCAAGAATTTTTTTCTCGAAAACATTTAAAACAGATACTGTACAGATATAACGATATGAATAACAACAATTAAAGCGTTGTTTCACTGCTTGGATTTACCATGTATTTGTATAAATTTTTCTCATACACATTTGCTCCATATCCTTTCATTATTTCTATATGGTTAAATTGTTCCTATTTCAATTTAAATTTCAGAAAATATCGATCCTTGGAAAATCCTTTATTTTCCCTTTCAAAGTGAAAACTAGAGTAATGACTATCGGAAACGACAGTCAGATTGGCACTCACTATTTTACACCTGGGCGTATCTTTTTCTTAATAGTTTTGAAAACAAATTATCGATAGTCTCTTTTTTGAATAACAGGAATTCAATGACATAGAGTTGTAAGGCAGAAGTGGTCTTTTAGACTTTTACAAAATTTACCAAACATTGAATAAAAAATGTTTGAAATCAAATTTGTTAAACTATTTGTTTTAATTTCAACAAATTTTGAAACTATGGTTCAATTAGAACAGCATTTTCACCAATTTGATTTAAAAAAAAGTAGTAAATATAGGTGGTCTTTGAGACTTTCAAGAAATATACAAAAAAATTGAATAAAACATTTTTGAAACCTAATTAGAGACAATGTATGTCCTAATCAAAACTGATTTTAAAAGTATCGTTGTTGGAGGAATTTCAAAAAAGCGGTCTTTTTTTTAACCATTCAACAAAATTTTATTCAGTATCTCCTGTTAACAATATCCCTTAGCTGTCCAGGAGTACAAACTAAGGAACCCTGGTATACATAACACTCAATCCTACCCAGGGTAAGCAGGCGAGCAAAATGAAAAATCTCCACTGTTGTTTAAATATACACACTCAAAATAGTTTTTACATACTTTAATAACCGAATTTATCGAGTATAACCATACCGGGATCTTTTTATGTAGATATATAATCGAGTACACCATTAAAGCATGTCAAGGCGACCTAAATATTGTGTTGTTTATCATGGAGTTTAATCAATGAAATGTGAGTAGAAATTTGCCTTAGGGACCGACCATTTAACCTGAAAGGGGGGGTTATGTTTTTTTTTTCTGGACAGAAAATTTTTTTCGTGCTTCGCGCGAAAAAATTTATTTATTTTTCACGTGTAACAACAAAATATTTTTTTTTTCAAAATTAACATTATTTTTTAGGCAGAAAGCCTCCTTCAGAATTTTTTTTTCATCATTTTGGCAGCAAAAATATTTTTTCACATAATATCAGCTCCAAAATATTTTTTTAGAAAAAAAAAACCATGCCCCCCCCTTTCAAGTTAAATGGTCGGTCCCTTATTTATAAATGTGATAAAAAAAGAATAAGAGCATCGTATTCAAACACTCTATCATGCAATATCATTGATATAGGCCAGAAGATTTCGAATTGAATCATCAATATTATGTTTTCGATCTGTTTTGAATTTTAAACGAAGGTTAAGATTTTCCATTAGTTCCCAACAAAATTTCCTTTTCAGTTCATTTATTTGGCACCTAATATTTTCGTGTTTAAGTTTATTCCTTACTTTCCAAATAGTCCATTTAGCTGAAAAAATAACAATATTTCCTAATATAAGACCCTTCAAAGGGCCTTCATAAAATCCAAGTATCATGTTTCTTTCATTCATCAAAATCTGATTGGTAATATCTATAGCTCGAAGCATATTATTAATAAACGTAATAAAAGGGTGAATAGATTTGCAATTGTAAAACAAATTGGGTTCTGTTTAAAAATGGAGTTTACAAGAATGACATTGACCATTTATTTAACAGTTGACAATCCAAATTTATTTAACCTAAATTCCGTTAAAACAATATTATTTACAGATTTAAAATGAAAATCTACAATTTTATTCTTCATATGAAACGTTTTCATTATATTCCAAACAATATCCCACTTAATATTATCATCATAAAATGTTTCCCATTTGTATATTGCTTTTGGCACCGACCTTCCGGACATCTCTAGGTTTTATTTTACAATATGTTAAAGCCTTTTTCGATTATAGTTATTTTTATTTGTTTCGTCGTCCGCTTCGCGTATATTTATCAATATGTTAATATAATATCTACGAATAGGAGTTTTTAATCTAGAATATTCAGAACTACAGTTCCGTTTATCAATTATAAATAAGATTACAATCTTTAAAAGTATTTTGATTTGAGTCCCAAATATTACCTATAGTTTTTAATATTACTTTGTATATTAAAGATCCCCCCAAATCACAAAAAAGTTGTTGATTGAGAATTTCCTGTCTTGTTTTCGGTTTAAATTTTGATCTAAACTCAGAAAAGGCGTACAAGGCGTCTTGATAATATTTTGGCATGTCACACAGGTTTATACATTTCAAATCAGAACACAAACAAAGAAAATACTCTTCCCCACTTAATGTGTCTGTTTTAACCACATTTTACCTAACGCATTCCAGGCTTCCTCATCGGAATGTATAATTTTATAGACAAGTTTTATTTTTCTACTTTTTACGAACGAAAAAATATTAATCATATTCCTACCACCCTCTCTTTGATCTTAACTACATACATTCCTCTCTAACTGGCTAATTTTTGTCATCCCCAAATATATGCCCAAACTAATTTGCGGTCTTTCACAATTTCGAGAAACTTACCAAGTAGAAATGTCTTAATGAGAAATATTTATAGTATGGTTGCTTAGTATAATTTCAAAAAATAATTGGCCTTTGATAAGTTCAGGTAATTTACAAAAATTGGAATAAATATATTTACAATCAAGTACTAAAATATTTGTCCTAATCGAAACATTTCCTAAAATTATGGTTACTAAGTAGGATTCCAAAAATGTGTGGTTTTTTGAGACCTATGATTTGTCAAAATTGAAATAAGATATTTTTGAAATCAAATTGATGGAATTGATTGTCCTATTCCAAACAAATTCTGAAGCGATGGTTGCAAGGTAGAATTCCAAAAACATAAGTACTGTCTGAGACTTTCAGGAAATTTACCAAAATGATAATCAAATATTTTTGAAATCTATTAGTAAAAATGATTGTCCAAATTCAAAATAAATACTGATGGTTGGTAGGTAGAATTCCAAAATTAAGTTGTCTTTGAGACTTACTGGATATTAAGCAAAATTGAAATGAAATTTTAGAATTCTATTAGCAATTTTGTTTTTTCCAAACATTTGCCAAAATATAAGAGTATTTGCTTAAAGTGGGGGGTGGGCAAAAAGGGATTTTTGCGACTTTATGTATATTATTTATTTCTTTAAATCAAAATTTTCAGATTAAAAAAATTAATGAAAGGATGTGGAGTAAATGCACAAGAGACAAAGTCCCTACAAATACATGAAAAAATAAAGCAAAGGAACAACACTTTTATTGTTGTTCTTCATCTTGAAGTCACCATGAGGCCTTCAACAATGATCTTTGCTCATATCTCACGGTAAGTCCAAGACGGCCCCTAGCACCAGTTTGAGCAGCATATTTTGCTAAATGTCGAACAAAATTACATCCATGTCTTTTGTCTTTTCTGGTCATGGTTGCAGGATCGTCAGGAAACAAATTAAACCGACAAAGAGCTCTTTAAATAACTGTCATACGTCGCCCGACAAAAGCATTACTTTAAATCAATTTATTGTATACCCGTATTTTTACAATCTACATTTTAAATGCAATATGTTTTCAACACTTTTATAATGACAGGAACTGTTGTAATAACTAAATACCGAACTCTCTGTAAATTTAATTTCTGCAAACGGCCATTTCGACATCTTATGTTTCCTCAGTGCAGATAAAATCTAAGAATACCATTTACTCAAAAATGCTAAAATGTTGAAAAAGCGATACAGAACAAAAAACCAATATGATTTAAGTAGAATAAGGAGATAATTGTGCTTGAACTTATACTTGGTACTGGATTTGGCTTCCTATTTCGATATTTTTGGTAATGAGTACTTCTTTTTTTGATAATGGCTTTCCATATCATTTGATTTAAATGCTGCTGATGAGAGGTTACTCCTTGAAACACATGTACAGCATCACGAAATTTACTTTCTTTTCTGCAACTTAGGTACTTTTTTATATTTTACTATGAGGTATGAGCATAGCTCATTGTTGAAGGCCTCATGGTGACTTCAAGATGAAGAACAAAAATGAAAGCGTTGTTCCGTTGCTCGGGTTAACAATATATTTGTGGAGACTTTGTCTCATGTGCATTTACTCCATATCCTTTCATTGTTAGTTCATTTAAGGATCCTCAATGCAGTTCTTATTCCAAGCGCATGTGCAAGAATGGCTTCTCATACTTTTTGCAAATCTTCAGATTACATGCAACAAATGATACAACAAATTTAGAATTCCTAATTGAAAAAAAATCTAGGAGGATCTTCGCAGCGAGAAAGTATGACAGACGAACGGACGGACAGACGGATGGAAGCAAATGGCAAAATCTCAATTCAAACACAGAAAAGGGAGATGAATAATATGATCGATCTAAAGGATACGATGATCACCAAAAATGAAATACTGTAAACCACTTATTTTCGCGATTGATTTATTCTCGCTATTTTCCTGAGAGTAAAAATATTGCAAAAGTAACTCGACGCAAATATTTTTATTCTTTTTATAAATGCATTTACAGAAATTGAAAATCGCGAAAAGTTCTCCTTGAGGGACAAAACGCAGAATAAATAATCCGCGAAAATAAGTTTGTTTACAGAATTAGTCAAAATGTCGATGCATATACACTGTATTTCTGGAGTTGTAATAAATTGTTAAGATGCTATTATGTGCACGTTTGGAAAGAATGCT
>MJUU01064170.1:17477-34611 GCA_002080025.1 Modiolus philippinarum
GTACTGTAAATATGTTTTCTGCATATGGCCACTTCGACTACTTTTGACTTTTCAGCTAAATCCACGTGTCCCCGGATTTGATTGTACGGATTCTGACACTTTACTCTATTGACTCACTTACAGTGTTGCGAGTGCTGTCATGCTTATCCTTCCGGGCAACTTGATTTCGCTCTCGGTTTTCATGTGAGTTCACGCTGTCCGTGTTTGTCATGTTAAATTTTAGTTTTCTCTTTGCTGATTATGTTTATTATATCTTTGTATCAACTTTTAACCTGTTTTTCGTGATTTTCGAAAAAAAACATTAAATCATAAAATAACCCGAACAGATGATTACCTCAGATTTAATTTGCGGAATATTTCTGTTTCATAGAGGTAACAATTAACAAGAAAAAACATAATTAACTGAAAAAAACATAAATGAAATTTGTAATCAACCAACGTAACGAACAAAGAAGATTATGTGACATTAAATACTTTTTTTACCACAAACAAGTTATGTATTGTTTACATATGAAAAAGAAAGGAAATGGGGTAAATGTCAAGGAGACAACATCCCATATCCAGGTTCAAACGACCCAAAACAAAGCATCTGGGTGTCACCGTACGGTCTTCAACATCGTGAGGAACCTCGCACCATATAGCAAGCCCTAAATGGCCCCAAAAAGGTAAAAAAGTGAATACACCAATGGAATAGTTTATTGTTTCCTTCTTCATTGTAAATTGGCATGATTGTCTGATCTGCAGAAAAAAGAATCCACTGTCTTTAGCAACAAAATCTACAAAAAATCGCCAGAGCACAAACGTTGCTGAATCTCCCTATAATAAGGCACTATCAACATTCAACATTTGGCTTTCTTGTTGCAAACATCTTACGATTTTACCCAATTTTCTTACAAACAACTCGAGGAGTGACCTGTGATCGTTTATATGTTGTTTTGTCTATTGGCCCTTTGTTGGGTTACGGATGACAGTGTTTATAAGAGTACTTTGCCCGATATTTTATGCTTGTTGGCGACCCCGAATCCATGACAAAATGGATACACGGATGTAGCGTTGTTCAACATGTAGCAAGTAAATCCGTTCAAACCGGTGCTAGGGGCCGTCTTGAACTTATTATGAGGTAGGAGTGTTTGCTCTTTGTTGAAGGCTGCATGGTGACTTCAAGATGGAGAACAACAATGAAAGCGTTGTTCCATTTGTTTAATCTTACCAGGTAGTTATCGGAATTTTGTCTCATGTACATTTACTCTATATCCCTTTATTTGTTCATTTACTAATATTATTAATTCCTTTCTTAAACTTATGGTTAATAGTTTTCTACATTACATCTTTCATAAAACTATTATAAGACTTTTTGCAACATAAATTTAAAGAAGAGGGTATTAGCTCAAATAGAAAATATCCAAATTATTCATTGTGATATTAGGTAAAACAATTCAACAAAGTTAAAAGTTTTATTGAGATCTACAATTTTGACATCGTTTTCCCTCAGTGAAATTGAAAATAAAACATTTGGCTTTAGCATAAAAATATTAGCAATAATTATGAAATAGAATTTAGGTAAGCGTTTGATAATATCTATTTCAAAGAGGAGTTATTGTTCCCCCGCTTGGCCTATATCATATGATATTTTATTTTATGTTTAAAAGTGAAAATATATCATAACTGTATGCACATGCACTCTTGTATTTAGCCTTTTTTGTTCCTTCGGTAGTCTGTTCAGGGACAGATTTGGGGACGGGGGAGGGGGGCGGGGGTAGTAGGAGGCATTCGCAACCTTTCACAACCAAATGTTTGAATTATGTATTAAACTTCTAATGAAACTGTAATTTTAACACACGTTTACGAATTTAACGTGAAAATGTATTGTTCATAGTATTTTAATGTAAGTGAAAAAAAATTTCAGGATTTACGCCGCCCCCTTTCTTCAATGAAGTTATTTGATATGTTTGGGTTGCGCTTACTTTTAACTCCTTACAGTGACCAATAGATGTTAAGGACAACAAATAGTACCAGTACTCCTCTTATAGATATTTTAATTTAAAAATGGAAAAATTTTCTGCCAGTTATTTCATATGAAGTCTAAGCAACAAGCATGTCTCAGAGTTCCCTATGTATCTTTTGTAAAAGTTGCTAAATTGCTCCGAGTTTGGCTTTTTTATGGCCCAATACAAAAAAATTTTCTTTAGATATATCCTTTCTAATTTAAATTTGATCAAATTTGGGACATTTAAGAGTCTGCAACATTTATGTCACAATAAGTAAAATATATCCTAAATTTCTATATATGGATAGCTCTGCCTTAAAAACCACTCTCTTTATATCACCTCTTCTTTTTTTCAATACTTCTAACACTATTCAGCTTAGTATGCCCGCTTTAACGGGGCGGCATATAATGATTATTGTGACCCTTCATTCGTTCGTTCGTCCGTCCGTTCGTTATTCCATCCGCCATAGTGGTACACACTTTGTAGCAAACAACAACTTTTACTAATAAACAAATAAAGGGATATGGAGTAAATATACATGGGACAAAATCCCTATAAATACGTGGTAAGATTAAGCAAATGGAACAACGCTTTGATTGTTGTTCTTCATCTGGAAGTCACCATGACGCCTTCAACAAAGAGCACACTCTTACCTCATAGTAAGTTCAAGTCCTAAACCACTTAGTGAAGTTCACTGACATTTTCACAGAATGTTCACCGCATATTTCAATTGTGCGCCAACTATTTTAAAATTTGAAATCATTTGAATGGAGGGCGGGGGTATATATAAGTGGGCTGTGTACACAGTTTTTATTGTTTTATTTTATGTTTTGGTGTTCAAAATTTCATTAGATTTGCTTTTATGTTACCTACACCAAGTGCAAACAAGTAAATTTAATGATGCTGCTTTTTAATGGAGTTTAGTACGAATAATGATACATTAATTATCATATCTTAAGATTACATTACAAATTATCTATTTCTTAAAGATGTCGGAATCGAAGCATAAAGCTATAATCATCAAAACTTTGCACGTATTTTGTCACGTTGTACCTCTAACTATTCCGACTTTCCAAAAAAGTTGCATATTTTATACCTAGTTGCAGAATTTTCACATTTTCGATACATTAAGTTGGAAGCTAGCACTTTCTATTTTCATGTGAAAATAGCTGGCTTTTTAAATAATGTTTAGTCTTGTATATATATCCCAAGTTTAAAATGTAGACCACACAATATTCCCCCTCATAAACTTATAAACACTGAAGAGAGGGGACTTGCGACTCGCGATAAAGCGTCATTTGTATAATAAAATTAATACTGTTTATTATTATTATAATAATGACATTTTAAGAGTCGCATCAATCGTTTCTACAACAAAAATGATTAATCTGTTCGCACAATTAGATACAGTGTGAAAACTTTACGACGAAAAGAATCCAGAAAATAAATAACAAAAGACCGAAGTTCCTGCTTATTAAGTTTGTGCATGTTTCAAAAGTGGTGCGTTTGATATGAGTTTGAAGTGGATAAATATACTGCATTTAAACTATGCAAAGCAAAAAAGTGGAGAATTTCATTTGTTTTACATACTTTGACCTCTTCACCACTCTGTCGTGAATTAATTGTTTTCGATATTTATTCATATTTTCTCCTTGAGACGAGACGCTTGAATAGAAAACATAAATCTCTCAAGGTGACGAAGACAGAAATTAGCAAATTAAAGCCTTTGGTCAAATTGATTTTTCTCAGGATTGACAAATTGATAGTTTATGAGGAAGGCTCGATCGAGTCGATCAGAAATATAGTGCAATTTTAATCTGAGGTTGTAATTTGTTCCTGTCCGTATGAATTCCTCAACTGCCATGACGTCAGTTTTCCGTGGAAAATAATGACGCATCATGAAAAGGTAAGAACAACGATTTCCTTATTAATTTATTGTTTATTTGAAAGTTTTAGTTATTATTTTTATGTTTTTTTTGTTTGTTTTTGGTTATTTGGTTATTTGTTTTTTTTGTTATTTGGTTATTTGTTTTCTGTCAGATTTTACAAAGTTTTTCAAATTGATTTTATCTGCACTGAAGAGAAATAAGTTGTTGAAATGACCGTATGCAAAAACTCAATATGTTTTCTTTTCTTTGCCGTACTCGTGTTATGTATTTGTTTCTTTGTTTCCCGATGTTGCCAATGTCCCTGGATTATTCGTTTAAGACTGACGGTTTGGTTTTCACTTTCTATACAGTAACTTTGGTATCTTGTTTTTTATTTGTACTGTAGATTTCTGACTAAAATTGTAACTATCTAATTTGGAAAATTCCATGCGTTAAAATAGCAAATACCGAAGTTACTGTGAACTTATTTTCTGCATATGCGCATTTCGACAACTTATGTCTCTTCAGTGTAGATAAAACATAAAAGTTTGGAAGACCATCAACTCAAAAATGTTTCAAAACTGATAGAGAACAAATAACCAATATGATCTAAATGTTAGGCCAAAATCCGCTAAGGACAGAGCTTTGCTCGAGGGAGATACTCCTTAGTTTTCAACAAAATTAACAAAAATTTAGATATTGTAAGGTTCCGAAAATAATTGGCTTTCGGGTCAGCACCGAAGTACTGACTACTGGGCTGGTAAATACCCTCGGGGACTAACAGTCCACCAGCAGTGGCATCGACCTAGTGGTAACAAATAACTAAATACCGAAGTTACTGTGAATTTACTTTTTCAATTGACCTTTTGTACTACAAATATGTATTTATATTATGTTTTTTACAATGATAACGCACAACATACATTGAGTGTCAAATGCAAATATTTACGTTCTATATAAATTGAGTTTTTCGCAACTGATCGCAAAATATTTTGAACAATGAGTTTTTCTAGGTATAAAATTCGTTAGTAAATATATTAACTACCCAAAGTAGAAAGATAGATAAATATACAAAAAGATTTAAAAATATCGAAGAATTGTGATTATTTCTGTCTTATACATTTTTTTTTCAGCAAAAATACGAATTACCTAAAATCTGAGTAATTTAGAATAAGCCACTGAATAAAAATCCATTGTTTGAATCGTTTAGAAATTTATTGAAATAAAATTGTATTGTATAAGTATGAAAAGTGTAGTTTTTTTTTCTTAAGATTTTAAAACAATTTGCAACATTTATGCAACATTTATTCGAGGTCCGAAACTATGGCTTTATGTTTGTCAATGCAAAAGAAACCCTCCATACTTAAGAAGGACATGTTTGAATATGAAACAAGAATCCGAAGGATGTTAGCCTCACTTATAGGCACGTCGGGAAAATCGCTTTTCGCGTGATATGTAATCGGTGTAGGGATTTTTCCATTGAAATATATTCAAGGAAAAATCTTAACGAAAAAATGTCAACAGATAAGGATATAGAAAATTATGGTTAAGATATTCCTATTTCAGATAAAAATTTCAGAAAAAAAATTGACTCTGGGAACATTCTTTATTTTCTTACTTCAAAATTAAAATTAGAGTAATGAGTATCGGAAACGACAGTGATCCCCGCACTCCCTGTTTGACATAGAAGAAGGTTGTTATAGACCCTTGGCATAATTTATATATATATATATATTTTTAATCAAGATATCGATAATCTTTTTTTTTACAAAACGGAATTCAATGACATACATTTGGAAGGCGAAATTCCGAAACCAAGTTGTCTTTGAGAATTTCAGGAAATTTACCTTGCTTGGAATCAAATATTTTGGAAACCAAATTGGTGAAAGGTTTGTTTAAATGTAAAATTTCAAAAAGTTAGTTGTCTTTGAGACTTTCATTAAAAATACCAAAACTTGAATCAAATGTTTTTTAAATCTAATCTGTGAAAATGTCTGTCCTTATCAAAACAAATTCTAAAGTATTGTTGCTTAGTAGAATGTAAAAAATATTCTTTGACAATGTCAGGAAATTTACCAAAATTAGAATCTGATATTTGTGAAAAATCGAAATTTTCAGTAAATTTGCCAAAATTAGTATCAAATATTTTTGAAATACTATAATGAAAATATTTTTCTCTAATCGATACACATCCAAAAATTATGTTGCTAGATAGAATTCTAAAAAAAAAGTGGTCTCTGAGACTTTCATGAATTTACAAAGTTGTAATTAAATATTTTTTACATTCAATCGGTGAAAATGATTGTCCTAATCAAAACAAATACTAAAATGATGGTTTCAATGTAGAATTAAAAAATGAGTGGTCTTTGAGACTATCAGAATATTTAATGAAATTTAATCACATTTTGGAATTCTAAGAATTTTGCTTTTCTTTTTTCAAACATTTGCCAAAATACAATATTTTATGGCAAAAGTTAAAAAATATGAATCTTTGACATTTCAGGAAATTTTCCAAAAATTAAAATTTAAATCAAAAGCTTATTATGCATTTACAGACTATATGCAATATTTCTGCAACAAAACAAAATTCTTTAGTCCAAAAAGTGCAGACGGGGTTTGTGTTGCATGCAAAATGAATCAAAATCCACATTTTGGGCATTCGTCAAATGCACATCTTAAGCATTTTGTTTGCATCAAATTCCTTAATCCAAAAATGTAGAAAATCGCGTCGCATGCCACATGTAACAAAATTGACATATATGGGCTTTTTGTTTGCTCTAAGACCAATATCGAAAATTCAAAAGCTTATCGCGCATCTGTAAAAAGTGGAGCAAAGAACGGACGGATTCAACGACAATATCCCCGAATTCTTTGTGTCTTTGTGTAAAATAAAGTGAAGAGTGAAAGGTATTTTTGCGCATTTCTTTAAATCGACATTACCATATTTTTTTGAAAGTATATTTTTCAAATCAATATATGTTTAAGTTTCTAGTTTCTAATTTATTTTTTAGTTTCTTGTTAAAATTAAATTTTAATACATGTACCCTGCTGTCTTTATGTTAATATATTTTTGTTTGTGTTATGGTGTCACGTTTTGCATGTTGTCAGGTGGGCGGGAAACATTCTCAATGCTTAATTTATTTCTCGGTTTAAAGAACGTGAAAAAATTCTCCATGATTTTTTTTTCTCAGTGTAGTTTTAATTTCTGAGTGTATAAGAATAAGTCCAGTTGTATATTTTTGTTTCTCAGTGACAACAAAATTAGATACCCAATAAATAAAATGTAGAAGGAGCTTGCATAGCAAGAGAGTTAAGCTTACGAACGGGGCAAACGGAACGAAGGCAATGACAAATCTACAAGAAATGTACCAATTTCAATTCAAACGAGCACAGAAAAGGAAAAACCAATATCGTTGATCTAATATAAACAGTGATCAACACAAGTTAAACAATGCAACGCAACACCTGATATTGATATGATTAAAAATAATTATGCAGAGTTATCAGAATGCTTTTGCTTAATTACTAAGCAAAGTGCCTGTTTTAAATTTTACAGCATTCTTTTTTAAATGGACCCCAAAAAATTGGCACAGCAGAACTTTTGATAAAGTGGTCAAAATCAAATTTCTCAATTGTCACACTGACAAAAAGAAAAAAGAAAAGGGCCTCTTTTTGAAATTATGGATTTCCTTTGTTTGGGTTCTAGTGCTGCTGATGAGTAATAAATTTCCGAAATGGCCATACAGCTCATTAAAATTATTGCAGTTGGAGTTAACATATGTGTTATGGTCTCATGTTCATTTACTCCATATCCTATCGTAAAATATTTAATACAGGAGTTTGTCTTTTATTTCAGTGTGGAGTTGGTAAAACAATTCGCCGTAGAAGAGATGTATGCTCTTCATTTTTCTAGATATGGTGTACTTGCACATGAGATAATATCTGATGTGTACATCTTGTTCAATTACTATTATCTAAATTTATGTAAATTCTAAAACCGAAGGATTAACTCCCTCCATCGTAGTTTTGTCCTTATTATTATCAGCTGTATTTGATGTTACTGATTATTCGGATTTCGTTTGGTTTTATTCATTTTAAACACTTTTTGAAATTATGGATTTCTTTTGTTTGGGTTCTAGTGCTGCTGATGAGGAATAAATTTCCGAAATGGCCATACAGCTCATTAAAATTATTGCACTTGGGATTAACATATGTGTTATGGTCTCATGTTAATTTACTCCATATCCTATCGTAAAATAACGTTTATCCAAGTTTGAGTTCCAATCTTCTCAAGAAGTTGTTGTTAGTTGAACTCTGTCAAAAATGCAATGTTTTTCATTTTGGGTAAAAAGTAGCGATTTTTTTTAGAATTTCAAATTTATATATCAAAAACATTTCAAAATTTGCAGAAATCTACCTGACACATACCATAAAGAAGGAAAGTTTCAAATTGTTCAAATCGTTCAGAGAAGATCAAAGTAAAACTGATGTCTGTTAATGGAAAAGCAGTGCATTTTATGAAACATCCCAGGAGATGTTTATAAACCTTAGCATTCATGAATGAAATGAAACCGGTTCCAAGAAAACTGGTGTGGGAGATGTTTTCTGTTGGTAAGGCCTGCTAGTAGATAACCATTTGCGAATTCACGCCAAAACACCATCTGTGTTCATTATATGCCATGTTTTGCGAGTGGTGTAATTAGCCTGTGTAATTACAGGTTAATTTTACGGAAGCAGAATGCGGCCAATTATATCTCGTTCCCTCAAAATTGGCAGTTACATTTGTTAAAAATATTCATTGTAGGTAAAAATATAAATTTTAGCTGTTGCTTTTTCACTGTCACTCAGTATATTAGTCAAAATGTCGATATATATACATTGTATTTCTGGAGATGAAATAAAAAAGTTGCATTAACTTTTTCGAGATAATTTGGAAAGTGGGCTATTTTATTTTGAAAATGATTGGTGCTATAACGTTTTGAATTACTTATTTTTCATATAAAATCACACTGCGTTTGATGCAAAAAAACATCACCAAGCATCAAAAATCACAGTTGGTAAACTGTTGAATGTTTTTACAAGATAAATTTAGATAATGGTGTCGTGAAAACAATATTAATTATTTCTTAATAATTTCAGAAGTATTCATGCACTTTACTTGATTGTACATAATATTGAATTTCCAATTAATGTAGAGACATTTCAGACTTTAGTACCTGATCCCACCAATTTAATAGATTGCCGTCTGTTTTTTCCCGCCATTTTTCTTCATTTGCAATAAAATGGAGATTTAAGCGCAGATTTCTTCCACTAGTGAAAATATTATGATCAGAGTTGCATCACAAATAAAATGTTAATGTGTCTTATGCTATGTGTAATATAACTTTTATTTCTCTTATAACACACCGTAAACTTTATAGCGAATCAATTTTCTACTTGGGAAGTTTCAAGCAAGCAATTATTCTCTTTTCTGGTTTGATAATAGATAAAAAGTTTTATAATCATATACCATTTTGAATGAAATTTTCACGTCCCATGAAAAGCGAATATCGATCAAGATGATATCAGTATTTTCTTCTTTGATCTGCAAATAAATATAATTACCAACGTTTCGTGCTTTTCATGGTATAGATAAAGGATTAATAATAGTCATTGTCATTATGAAAAGAAAGAATTCAGCAAAATATAAGAAATGATCTTTTTCTAACCAAAATTATCTTTGAAAGAAAAATCCGATTCCTCTATGATTATAGGGGGTCTCGATTGGGGGTCCCTTTCCCGAAATCCCGGCAATATTTTTCAACTTTCCCGTTTCACGAGCGGGAAAATACTTTACAAAGACTCTTAAACAATCCCCCTTTTCCCGGTTCACGGGGATTTTTTTCAGCGTTTCCCGCTTCACGCTCAACACCCTTTCCCGTTTTCACGGGCACTTTTTCGTGAAGATCCCGTTTCTCGTTCACTTTAAAATTCCAATCCCGCTTCCCGCTTAAACCCCATCGAAAGCCACATTATAGCTCGTAACAAATTTCCGAACTTACTTCAAATTTATTTTATTCATATGACCATTTCGACAACTTTATCAGCTAGATTCACATCTTCTCGGATTTGACTATGCCGATTTTAACTTTTCCTAGATTGACTGACTTACAGTGTGACGGGTGTTGTTTACATAGCAGGACATTCTTACCTTCCGTTCCGGACCACCTGATGTCGCTCTCAGTCCTATGGGAGTTCATACTGTCAGTGCTTTAGTTATCTAATTTGAGATTAGTCTTCGTTATTTGTGTTTGTGGTAACGAACTGTCCCTTTCCATGTTTTACAAAAGCTTATTACTGCTTTAAGGTTAGAAAATTAACATGTTCAGTCATGACTTTCAAATGGGTTTATCTCAGGGTGTTCCCTACCGCTGGCTTTTGCTAGTGCCGGTACCAAGTCCGGCTGTCCCGAGTTCCTACCGTTGTTAACGTTTGTCTTTTGCATTTTCATTGTGTTTTTTTCTTGTGCAGTCCCTTGTTACTTTGTGGCATGTGACTATGTTTTTCGGCCATTGTAGGTTTTTCCTGTTATCTGTTTTATTCTGTTTAAGAAAATAACATTAACCAATCAGCTAATTATCAAATCTTTCAAAACTGACCGTGTGACGGGTGCTGTTAACACCTTATGTGTCACTCTCAGTTTAATGGGAGTTAACACTGTGAGTGCCTTGGTTTTAAATGTGGTGTTTTTATTTCTGCGCTTTGCAGCTATCTAACGTCATTGTTTTCTGTGTTCTATTTTTGGCCATATCATGGATTTTTGTAAATATCACTCCTTTGTTTCGTCGGTATTCTACTGTCGTTGTTTCAGTGCATATCAAATCTAAACAACTGGAATAGCATAACTGAAACTTTTTAAAATCTGACAGAGAGCAAATAACCAAAAATATCTTAATCAGAAGCCAAAATAGGTTGAGTACAAAGCTATGCAAGAAGAAGATTCTCCTTAGTTTCAAGGGAGAATATTTTAGATGTTCTTAGATATTTCATTCATGTAGCATGTGTTTCTTAAATTGTCCATTGCTCATGTTTTTTCTATATGGAATTTCAGATAATTGAGAATGCTTTTATACATGCAATCGATGTTGTGTACAAAAACAATTGTTAAACTTAATAACTAGCTACCAAATTTACTTTAAATTTATTTCCTACAGATGTCCATTTCGACAATTAATGTAGTGCAGATAAATATTTTTAGAAGGTCATTTCTCATGTTTCTTTTGAAATATCTGTACCAAGTCAGTTCAAATGCGGTCTATATTGTCCGGTGAATTCCACCTGCTTTGTCTTTTTGCCTCTTTGACTTTTGCTCTTGACAATTCTGTTCAATAATTTTGGAAATACCCCCATTCGATAATCTTTAAAATTAAAATGAAATGGTATTTTAAAAAAAAAAATTTCTGGCCCCGATTTTTGCCCCAAAATTTTTTCTGATCAGCACCTTGGTTGGAAATTATCATCTGGCTCTGACTTTGTCTATTAGAAAAAAAGCATGGCTCAACAAAATTTCCTAGCATAATGTAGAGCGGAAAAATAATCTGGCTCGTACCTGACTATCTTTGTTATGGCCTGTCTTTTCCTAAAAACAGATTTAATAGAGGACTTTTTTCTATGTTGTGTGTATGTTTTTAGCACACTGTATGCTTCAGTTGACTATCTTTTGTATGATTTAATACCAATTATAATATTCGAATTTGAATTTTGTTATTTTTGCTATTTCGCTTTTAAACCACACGAATTAACGCGACAAATTTCCATTTTATATATAATTTTCAAGTATTTGTATATTTTTTTCAGCATAATTGTACAATTTTAAATAGTTTTGTTTTTTAATGTTGATGATTTAACTACAGTATATAAATTTGTTGGTATGGATTCATCGTGAGTGCTGTAAATCATTATAATAAGACACAGAGAAAACCTTATATGATGTTAAAAAAGAAAATTTTTTAGATGGTCCACTTATTCTCAAGTTTCCCACTTTACCCTTGTCGCACTACCTTCAATACTATTGCACAGTTCACTATTTTCGAACTTTTTGATTTGATTTGTTTACCATTGAATGTTATTATTATTTCCTTTCTTAGCCTACTTAAGTTTTAATTTTCCTTTATGTTTATACTTGTCCTCTGTGTCTGCATGTTTTTGTGTATCTTTAAAATTTTGAATTTGTTTCATATTTTTTATTCTATACATAAATCAAGTACATAGAATGATAAATGTGATCAGATACACGTTACACAACTTCCGGAGTCTTCTCCCTTACAAATAACAAAATACAAAACTCACCGTATATTACAAATTAGAAAAAAAGTTTTTGGAAGTCAAAGTATGATGCTAAGATAGAAAAAAATAGCATATCATTGTTGATCAACAGCCTCTGAACTCTGCCGCCAACCACCTACCTGCAGCACCTGGGTGTAATGTTTAGTGCTTAGATAAAATTTTGTGACATATGACCATAGCAGCCGGTGAAATAATGTGTGAACTCAATGATCAAACGTTCAAATTTGTTATATTAAGTAATCCAAATATAACATCTGTTCTTCATGATTTACTAAAAAACAGTATATTATAATATAACCTGGACAAATCTTTTTTTTTTTAAATATCCCTGTTTTATAGAGATAGCTAGGAAAAACATAAATGAAATGTGTAATCAACAAAAGAAACAAAGAAGATACTGTGACATTAAATACTTTTTTACCGCAAACACATTATTTATTGTTTACATATTTGTTTATTGTTTCGTTCTTCATAGTAATTAGAAATGACTGTCGTGTAAACTTGGCATGTTTGTTTGATCTGCGTAAAAAGAATACCATGTCTTTAGCAAGAATTCCTACAGAAAATTCCTACAAAAATTCATTTAAGCTCAAACGTTGCTGACTAACTTTTAAAATAAATTTTCCTTTTTAAACTTATGGTTGGTATTTTTCTACATTACCCATACAATAATGGTGAATAAAAGTATATGGAGTAAATGCACATGAGGCAAAGTCTCTTCAAAAACACGGTAAAAACACGCAAAGGAACAACGCTTTTATTGTTGTTCTTCATCTTGAAGTCACTATGAGGCCTTCAACAATGAGCTTTGTACATACCTCATAGTAAGTTCTAGACGGCCCCTAGCACCGGTTCAAGCGGAATTTTTGCTAATTATGGAGCAATGCTACATCCATGTCTTCATT
This sequence comes from Modiolus philippinarum, assembly GCA_002080025.1. NCBI lineage: Eukaryota > Metazoa > Mollusca > Bivalvia > Mytilida > Modiolidae > Modiolus > Modiolus philippinarum. The sequence goes on from MJUU01064170.1 coordinate 30,564, forward strand.
GGTCATGGGTGCGGGATTGTCAACAAACATCAATTAAACTGGCAAAGTTTGCCCGACAAAAAGCACTAGTGTCTCAAGCTAGTCGACGATTACAACATATAGACAAACACAGGGCACTCATCAAGTCGAATGTAAGAAAGAAAGTGAGAACCGAACCGTCAATCCAAAAGCGAACAATCCAAGGACTATGGCAACACCAGAAACAAAAAAGGGGGAAAACAGAGACACAACATGGTTACGGCACAGAAAAGAAAAATGAAGACACACACACACACACACACACACACACAAAGATGAACAACACGGACCCAATAAAAAACTTGGCTGTTATAAAACTTTTCGCAGCATAGATTTAAATTGGATGTTATATCTAAAGTTGAAAACTCATGCGATAAGGTAAAACGATGCAAAGCCCCTTTTCGAAGTTAAATTCAACGTATACCCTGAGTTACTGAGTTATATTAAACCCCCGTCACACTGGGACGAAGACCATCTAGATCTTAGTACGTTCTTAAAACTTTCTGCAACGTAGTGAAAACGGGATAAAAATATAGCTTTAAAGTTTTTACAACGATTTCTCTACGTCAGTGCTAAGATCGCGATACGTCTTTAAAGTTTATTGTCAAGTTCCTCGTAGGTCTATCAAGTCCTTACTACGTTTCCTCTGCGTTCATCGCGTCTCTACTACTTTCAAACAACGTCCTTGCTGCGACTCCACTGCGACCACCCAGTTTGAAGTAGGTCTCCAATACGTTTGTACAGAGTTTGTACTGGAGACAATACAAAAAAATTAAATCATTGTAGCTATACCTTGTGGTGTCGATGTTCTTTTTGTAATATTTTATCCCGAGAGTTACCGATGTAACAAAATATAAAAAAGTCTATACTAAAATGACAAAGTATCGGACAAACATGGTTCATTTCAATTCTAATAAGGGAATTTTACCAGCTTTAATAGCGGTCTGATTGGATCGGCAGCATTAACTTCAATTCTTTAATGCCTTCATTCTTCCATAATCTCCATTTTAAATTCTATTCGACGCTGCTGATGAACCGGACGTTACGGTTTTGATTTATGGCCCTGTCACACTATGACGTTCTTGCCAATGTTCGAAAACTTCGAAAATTTTAGTAAGAAACGATAGCATTTGCTGAAGAATTTGCAGAAATTCTTTTGTTGGTTACATTTTAACGTCAGACTGATGATTTTCATTCAACACACGGGAAATGTCAATGACTTATATGCAACATACAAAAGCATAACGGGGCATACCATTATGTTAAAAAAAAACACATTTTACTAGCATACATGAAGTATGCGGATCGCGTGCATAACGGACGTCTAACGAACAGTCGCACGTCTACATGGGTGAAAGACAAGATTTTGATGATCTTCAGATCAGTTTAATTATTTTACCAAGTCAAATCGAACGATGTTAAAATAGCAGTGAAACCGAAGATGTGCATAATTACAGGATGGGTAACACCAAAGAAATCACAAATTTTATTTCAAATCATCTCGATCAATGTGATGCTGAAACAAATTTAAGCATTGATTTTCAGTCTGTGGAATGGATTTGTTTAACTTGTCCATAAACCAGTCATTCATAACACAAGCACTGGCAGATACATTTTACCGTACTCGTTAGATAAAGTTTATATACGTTTTAAACAACAAGGGAGAAGCTACTCTATATATATATATATATATATATATATATATATATCACATTTAGCGTGTGTATAACATACCTCTGACGTTCATTCAATGTGTGCATATTGTATTCATCAACCAAATGTTTGCAAACATTGCAAAATTTGAGCATTTTCAAAATTTTTCGACCCACCCAACTTACAGAACGAATGCCAGTGTGTGCGGCATTTTGTACCTTATTAAGAACATGCCTCGCAATTGTGAAAAACTGAAACAATCACATTTCGCAAGAAACAGATAAAAAAAAATCTAAAGACGGTTCAGTATTAGTAGTTTGGTTAAGAAACGACGGCAGTAGAATACCGAAGGTACAAGGGAAGAGATTACCACAAAAAGCGAAGTCCAAAGACATGGCAAAAACGGCAACAGTGAAAAACAAAGACAAAACAAGGACGCGAGACAGCTATAATGCACGGAAATAAAAAGATAACATTAAGAACTAAAAATTGAACAATTGATATTCTGTTTTGTGCATGTGCCTATGGTACTTAATTGCAGTAATTGAAGGGTACCATCTTAGATTATATGAATCTAACACCGGTGAGAATGCAAGATCGAGAAATCTCAGACACCCGAGGGTAAGATTTCAATATTTCTCTGACGAGGCTTGTCCGAGTCAGAGAAGCATTGAAATCTTACCCGAGGGTGTCTGAGATTTCGATATCTTGCATTTTCAACGGTGTTTGATTTATTTTCTCACATTTATTCGTCAGAATGTGCTTTGTACATTGAAGGAATGTACCTGTAATCCGCCATTCTAAAAGGAAATCACCATGACGTCAATGACGTCATAATGACTTTGTCTTGCACTAGTGTAAGACAGAAAAATCTCACATCGCTAAAAATAGGAACTGTTCTGTCTCAAAAGTGAGAATATATCATCTTAAAATATTGTTCTTGGAGAGCCTTATATTTATGAAAAAATATAAGATGCCATATTAAAACTTCATTGAGGTTCTTCGCAATGTTAGCAGTGTCGAATCTAAAGTTGTAGAATATATTTGTACCTTAAGGTAAATCCTTTTTACTTGTGATAATTGGTATATTAGAATATTTATCATAAACTGGAGTCAAATCTCCGTCTTATCGTGGAACTACACTCCCCTTTTTTTACAAAATACTTTAAAAAAATACTTAAGATACTTAAAAATAAAGCAAGAAAATATCAAGGTTTTGAATATTATTCTAAAATATTAAAATATAATGAAAGTCAGATATTTGGCAACGGATGGAATCATTTCCAGCAGTAAGGAATATTTAAGACTTTGTATGCAGTTTTCCTGACATTTTGCAAAAACGGCATGGTAGATTTGTATAAAATTTTGAAATAGGTCATATGTGTTGAGGATATTTTGTGAATGAAGCTGTGATTTCAGCAATGTTTTTGTACTGCAAATCAACACTTAGTGCATGCTTATCTGTGCAAATCTGTGACTTTTGCAATTGTTCACTTTCCATAAAAATTGTTGCTGTTGCTTCATTTTCAAATTTGTTTTGACAAAAATCAGCAAATTTATTATAGAACTTCGGAATTTATAAAAATACATTTAGAAAAAAATAAAGTCTAAATATTTTAGAAGCTTGAAGCCATAAAACAAGTGGTGCGTTTCTTCTGATGTTCAGTATATTTGGAGTCTATATGAACATAATTAGTAAATAGAAATTAAATTTACTTTTAAAATGCACGAATTTGAATATGACTTTATGTATAGACCTACACTGATAGATATTGAATGAATAAAAATACAAACTACTTTAAAAGAAAGTTTCATTGACTGTGCACATTTCCAAAATATATGTGAAAATACATGAAACCTGTCAAAAACCTAGTAAAAACCTACAACAAACGGCGTAAAAACCGCTAGAACGTACTATTGACGTAGTTGAAACTTGATGGACGTATTAAAGACGCATCAACAACTTTACCAGGTCGTGATACAAACTTGATTGAAAAATACCGTTATATGACATCTTAGTGAAAACGTATTAAAAACGTGCTACGGTAGTATTGCAAACTTTAAGGACGTAGTAAGACCTTAGCATAGACGGCAGATAATTTCATCCAGTCTGCGCCAAGTCCATGAAGTTTTTGGCCCGTTCATTCCACGTACTTTCTACGTCCACGACGTTCTCAATGCGTTCTTAGTAGGTCTTTACTACGTTTTGTCACCATCACGTTCTCACCACGTTTGTTTTGAACATGCTCAAAATTATTCCACGTCTTTCACGTCCTTGAAGTTCGTACTGCGTTCAATAAAGTTTGCACTACGATCATTCAAGTTTCTGTCACGCCTTTACTACGTTCAGTAAGTTCTTGCCACGTTCATTTGATTT
>MJUU01064172.1:0-11827 GCA_002080025.1 Modiolus philippinarum
AAAGTCTCAAAGACCACTTATTTTTTGGAATTCTACCTAGCAACCATATATCGTAGAATTCTTTTAGTAACAATAATGACTTAAAATAGGTAGATTTAAAATAAAGAGAAAAAAATATGCCAAGGGTGTAAAACAACTGTTTTCTGTGTCAAACAGGGAGTGCGGGGATAGCTGTCGTTTCCGACAACATCTAGTTTATTTGTTGTATTTGTCTTTTATACGTCTTTTTCGGGCAACGAAACTTTGCCAGTTCATTTTAGGTTTGTTGACGACCCAGCATCCATGGATAACGGAGAGCATGGATTTTGCGTTGTTCGATAATTAGCAATGCATTCCACTCAAACCGATGCTAGGACCCTCTTGAACTTACTAACATAAGGTATTAACAAAGCTCATTGTTGAAGGCTAAATGGTCACTTAAAGATGAAGAAAAACAATAAAGGCGTGGTTCCATTGTCTGTAAAAACTACGCATTTGTCTCATGTGCATTTCCTCCGAACCCTATCATTGTTACTAAAGAATGGAAAAGCAAAATGGGAACCTTCTCTGGAGGGAACACTGCAAACAAACATTTAGTACAAGACTAGTTATGGGTTCGGAAAAAAACATTATCGAATATCAATAGCCTTGCATTAAGTAGCAGTTTTACTAAACTGCGTCTATCTCCCACAGACTTCAAATTGAAACGGGCGCAAATTGTATTTCATTTGTATGGAAGCCGGAAGCGGCCATTTTCGCGTTTTCGTGTTCTATCATTCAACAACGCGTAAAGGCGAAAACGCGAGATCCAGAAAGCGAAAAGGCGAAAAGGCGAAATCCCTGACACGAAAACGCGAAACATAAAGACGAAAACGCGAAATTAAAGATATTTCGCGTTTTCGCGCTAGACATTTCGCGTTTTCGTGGGTAAAATCTCGCGTTTTCGCCTTTTCGCGTTTTCGTGTTTTCGCGTTTTTGTGTTTTCGTGTTTTCGCCTTTTCGCCTTTTCGCGTTTTCGTGTTTTCGCGTTTTCGTCTCGGAAGTTTACATCTCACGCATGCGTCATTAATATACGAAATTGTGGTCGTCTCAAAATATTATATTGATAGCTTTAGTAGAAAAATTATGTGATTTTTTTGTATATTTATAGTTTAACCACATCATTGGCCAGAGCAATTTCACTACTTAAATCGTGATTGGTTTAAACATATCTATTGAATAAAGAGGGAGGGTAGGAGAGGGTCTCATACCACATTCTCGTGAAAAAAAATGTAGAATCCCGAATTCCGGTTAATATAATTTGTCAATCCCGTTTTCCTTCTAAAAATCATGAAACTGAAAAACGGTCAGGATTCTAGCTATGACCATGACTGGTCAGAGCGGTCAGGATTCTAGAGCAGACTTAGAACACTTCTAGAGTAGACTCGATACCTGTTCTAAGTTAACTTAGAGGAGCTTTTATGACTGCTTCAAGTTAACTTTATGAGAGGTTATGTCTGCACCCCACTGTATACTTATGTCTGCAGGGCTCCATCGTAAAAATAGACTTGATCCTTGTACATCAGTTTCTTTGATTAAGACATATATATTACCAATACTTACATATGGACTAGCAATGCTACAACCTAGCCCGAAAGGCATGCTCAGACTGGAAAATTCTTAACAAAAGTATCATTAAACAGATTTTATCATTACCCACCATAACCCCTGATACAGTTACAACTGTTTTGACTGGAATTCTTCCAACTGTTTTGACTGGAATTCTTCCAATTGATGCTTAAATGGATGTTAAATGCTTAATATTTTTTCATAAATATGTAGTAAGAATCCTCATTCTGTTGAAAAGTCTGTTGCTATTTAGACACTCAAAACTCAAGTTGGTTTTCAAAGATTCATGAAATTTTGGTGAAATATGATTTAGAACATGCTATTGCCTACTAAGAAAATCCTAACAGAAAAGAGAAGAGACTTATTTTTACTTCTGATAATTAATATTGGTACCTGAGAATTTTTGAAACATGTAACTTATATTCAACTATTGATTTACAAAATTGGAACATTTTTCAAATAAGAACAAGGTCACTGAATACATAGTGGAAAAATTCTCAACTGAAGAAATAATACCGATTTTTTTAGACTTTATATGAGCATTAGTAATGGTGAATAATGAACTTTTTTTTAAAATAAGTTTTATATTTTAAAAATAGTGACGTTTTTATACAAAATGTATATACTGCACAGTAAATCTATGAATGATAGTGGTGTAATTGTTGATGGAAGATGTATAACACTTTTCTACTCACAGGCAGGGAAGTGGTTGAAATAGAACAATAGAAATTGAACTCTCGTTTAAATGAGGTAGAAATGTTACTTTTGGATTGTTTACTATAGATGCATAATTATAAAAGTTATTTCCAATGAAAAAAATACTAATATTTTTCATTCGTATATTTTGAATTTATATGAAAACAACGTAGATTGCCGCATCTGAACGTATAGATGCACATACAATGCGCAAATCGGCATAAAATATTAATGTAGTGTCCGTCTTTCAAAGTGGATCCCCAAAAAGACCATCTTTAAATTTCGACCAAAATTTGTATACGGATTGCCAATATCCCTGTTAATCAATGTGCAAATTTTTAGGTCCGCCCTTTGTAGCGTTTCTCCAGAATAAAAGTTCAAACACGATCGAATTTTTATTTTCTATTCATTCTTTCGGAGGTTTCTTTTGAATAAAAACAAACTGTCAACGAATCACCCTAAAATAATACCAAATGGTAACCACCCTTATATTACACTTCAAATACGAGTTAATACGTGTACGAAAATCTTGAAATTTAACGAAGTCAAAATACTAAAAGTAATATTGCCCCATATTTTTATTTCACTGTGAGTACAAATCACTCACGGGCTAAAAATACAATGAAAAGTCCATTTGCTCCCCACTTAAAAACTTGAAAAAGGTGGATCCTGACAAAGGACATATGCAGAAATCAATTTCATATGGTTTATACGATGCATAATTATATATTTAACAATACTTCTAAATTTTGTTTCCGTCCATTGCGTTTGAGGGTTGCTAGAATTTTTTCTTTATTATCATACAGTTTTGGCTATCAGATAGGGTTGGTTTTAAAACAATGTTTTATAAATTAATCAACAACAATTGTATATTTTTCATATATCTGTACCATACAGCGATTGTTGCAGCATAAGATACATAGTGTGTGAAATGTAAAAAATACCGCAAATGTTAGAAATTTGATTTTGTTTTTACCGTGGCTGTGTCATCACACATATTGTTTATTTGAGGAGATGACAGGTAAACAAATTTACAGGGGAGACCATTTTTGTGAACTACTTCCCCGCCTGCTCAGAGATTGTCCGAAAAGGACGGAGGAAGATTTGGCGGTAAGATAACGCAATTTTAATTGAAACTCATATATACCCTTTAAAAGTGAAAACATAAACCAAAACAAATGGACAGTAAAATACAAACGTGTTTTACGTAACTTGTGGAGCCTTGTACCTGGATAAACTAAAATCTGACAATTGTGAAATTTTGTGCAAGAACCACTTTATGATTACGCTACATAACCAGTTCTGAAAATCAAAAACCTTTTGTTGCATAAAACGAAAAATCTGACATTTTTTGCATATCCCCCTTTCATTGTTTATTTTGCATAAGATTTACGCAATTTATGGACAGACGTAATGCGAATGATTAGTCAAACTCCAATCCAGCTCAGAAATGTAATTTGGTAACCTGAGAAATAAACGCTTTAATTTATTTACACCATTTGTTGCTAGACTTTTTTTCGGTTGAGTATACGTACTTTGATTCACTTCATAAGTATAACTCCGGGGTATAACTCTTATCTGGGACTTGTTATATCTAATTAGTTAGACGTAATTAGTTCCAGCTCTTATCTTTTAAACATGGAATATTAACGACTTAAACCGTATCCTTATATCTAGAGACTAATTCAAAGTTTTTATGTTTTTATGCCTCTGATATGACTTAGTTATATTAATTTTCGCGGTTGCTAATTTTTGCGGTTTCTTGAATTTGGACATGTTCGCGGGTATAAATTTTAAAATGGTCTTTAGGAAAATAAAAGTACCTTCTGATTAGTTTTGATTTATTCGCGGGTACTTGTTTCAGCGGTCTTCAGTTTGTCAACTGCGAAAATAGCGAAAATTAGTACACCGTGAAAATAACTACCTTTGCAATATCTAGTCTATAGCTATTCAATGGTGATGTTTCCCTGTCGATAGAAAAGAAATGTATACAGTATTTAGATTAAGCAACCATGGTCTATGTATAGAAAGTGGTCGTTATGAGCGTATTAGGGACAATTTAGGCAAACTCATAATATTACCCCGACAGGATAGAAATTGTTAACTTTGCAATTCTGGTCTAGTTGAGGATGAGGTGCATTTCATGTTTGTATGTAAAGCTTATGTTGAATTAAGAGACAATGTTTTAAAAGAATTATTTAGTCTCTATCCAAGTTTAGCTTTGTTACATTTTAAAAATCTATTTATATGGATTATGTCCAACGAAGATTTTCATATTATCAATAACTTAAATGAATATCTAATTTCATTATTCAATTGCAGAAAAGGAAAAATTTAAAGTAGAAATGTATTTTTTATTGAATTGGATGTTGACTCCCTCTTCATTGTTTTCTTATATTTCAATGTGAATATATATATATATACTTTTTTTTTCTTCATTTTTATAACCAATCATTATAATCAGTGTGAATGGTATTATAAATGTTAATGATGTCTGAGAGCTGAATGTATGTTGTAATTGATTATATGCTCTTTATGGGCTCTTTGATTAGGTTAATAAAATATTCTTAATTCTTAATTCTTACAGTCCCCAAACTGATGTTCAAAGCGATCAATAGGAAATGAATATATTATTACACAACACAGTCATGTGTTACTCAACAGCAACCTGTATAATGAATGTTATTGACCTACCACTTACCTACTTACCTAGCCTAGTCGAACCTTTCCAAACCTCGCGGCAGCCAGCATGGGCCAGGACACCAGGCTAACCACTTACCGTTCTTTTACAGAAATTAACGGTTTTTATCAAAATTCAAATACCTTAAAACATTGAGGCTTCATTCCGTGTATGGCACTCGGTAGATGTCCTTGGTACTGGATTTGGCTTCCTTTTTCGATCTTATTGGTAATGAGTACTTTTTTTTGACTACTTTTAGATTATTGCTTTCCATATTATTAGATTCTAATGCTGCTGATGAGAGGTGACTCCTTGAAACACGTGTACAGCATAAAGAAATTTACTGTTTTTTTTATGAAACTTCGGTATTTTTGAATCTTGAGAAGCTCATCTAATCAGAAAAAATGAGGTCCAGGTCTAAAATCATATTTAGACAGTCATGTACTATTCTAGAGCAACCTATTTATCAGATGATGTTGCCTTACCACATACAGCATCTTGGATATAGCGCTGACCTGAAAAACATTTTCTTTGCAGGGGACCACCAAAAAACCAGACATTTAATTACGTGTTTTATATGTCTCTGGAAAAACTAATGTGGCCAAGTTTGGTTCCAATTGGCTAAGCTGCTACAGATTAGAGGATATTTGAATGTGTTTTCCCATAGGTTCCAATGTTAAATTATGTCCACCACTGGCAGACATATAAGATATAGCTTGGTTGGACCTGAAAAAAAAACATGTTTTTGCAGGGGACAACCTTAAGACTATTGGGTCCAATTGGCTCAGCACTTTCTGAGGAGAAGATCTTTGAATGTGTTTTCCCATAGGGCCCAATTTAAAACTATGTTCACCACTGGCAGCCATATAGGATATAGCTTGAACTTGGCAGGATATTGTGACCATGTTTGGTTCCAATGGGCTCAGCACTTTCAGAGAAGATCTTTGAATGTGTTTGCTAAAGGTCTTATGCATGGGCTAATGTTAAAATTATGTTTCTCCCGGCAGCCATCTTGGATGAAGCAAGACCCGAAAAAACATCTTTTTCGCAGATGACCACCTAAAGACTATTGCGACAAAGTTTGGTTCCAATTGGCTCAGCACTTTCAGAGGAGATTTCTGAATGTGTTTACCCATAGGGTCCAGTTTAAAACTTTGTTACCTGCTGGCGGCCATCTTGGATATAGTGATGACCTGAAAAACACCATTTTTGCAGGTGATCAACTAAAGACTATTGTCGCAAAATTTGGTTCCAGTTGGCTCACCACTTTCAGAGGAGAAGATCTTTGAATGGAAATTTTACGCTGGATGGACGACGGACGAAAAGTGATGGCAAAAGACTACCCTGGCTATAGGCAGGTGAGCTTAAAATCCTGAGCTTTAAAAAAAATGATGAATTGGTCTGAAGTTCTTATGGTTTCAAACAGAAACGCAAAATTTATATGAGACATTTTCACAGGATTTCTGAGATAAGCTCCGGACAAAAATGTGTACAGAGAGACGGACAAAGTGATTCCAGTTTACCCCTATATTTTAGCAAGGTGTATATTTAGCAGAGTGATTTTAGAGGAAAAAATTGAATGTGTTTTTCAGACGATCTAATGTTAAAGGTCACTGCTGGCTTCCATTTCAGATAAGGTATCAACACCAAAGTAATATAACTTCGGTGGCATCTCATTAATAGCACCCATGACATGTTTGGTTTCAGTATATTCAAGGGTTCTCTAGAAGATCATTGTATGCATTTTGTGACAGTTAGTTACCCTATGATGGCCATGATTCAGGATCCATTAAAAAGTAACAACACTTATTCATCACCTAAACAGAGGTGATACTAAACAGAGTCGACTAAAGTCTATTAAAGTCTACTAGAGTCTACTAATGAAAAGGATAAATAGAAATTGGAAATAAAGCAAATATGATTTTTAATACTTTTAGTATGTTTTGAACATATTTAAATGTTATTATTTTATAAATAATCGATAATGGGTAAGAATTGTGTCGTAAAAGCTGTAATCGGAATTGCGTGGTCTTGTAATGGCGACCATATTGTATAGTCGACAAGTTATTTCAGAGGATAACACTTATATAAAGTTATGTTCTATATTAATTATGTAAAATATTATTGTTTAATACTATAGGAAGTATTTAAAACAACGGCAATAGAATACCGAAGGAACAAAGGAGGGAAATCCACAAAAATCGAAGTCCAAAAACATGGCCAAAACGAGAACACAATGGCGCCAGACACAAAACAATGACGTTAGACAGACACATAGCACAGAAATAGAAATCACAACATTCAAAACAAAGGCACTCACAGTGTGAACTCCAGTGAAACTGAGAGTGACATCAGGTGCTCCGGAAGGGTAAGCATGTCCTGCTCTGTTAACAGCACCCGTCACACTGTGAGTGAGTCGATCCAGGAAAATGTCAAAGTCGGTAGTCAAATCCGGGAAGACGTGAATCTAGCTGAAAATGTCCACTTTCATTTGAGATACTGACACGTCATATCTTTCAATGATGTTATGGTGACGGCCGTAGAATTTCTTGAGGGATGAAATTAACATAGGTTGAACAAATCCCTGACTAAGCAGCTTTTGGGACAGTGTTTTTGCTCTGTTCAAAAAATCACTGTACAAACTACACGCTCGACAGCAACGAATCAACTGTGAAATGTACACTCCATAGGCTGGAGAGGTAGGTATATTGCTGCTTAGAAAGGGAAAGTTCACAATTGGGAAATTAAAATCATCACGCTTGTCATATAGCTTAGATTTCAAACGTCCATCTTCGTCAATATACAATAAAAGATCTAGGTACGAAGCTGAAGTAGGTGTTTCAGTTGTTTCTTTAATCTTAAGCTCATTGGGATAGATCTGATGTAAATACTCTTTAAATTTAGGATTATTAAGAGAAAGTAAATCGTCTATGTAGCGGAAGCTGAAATTAAAGGACTGGGCTAAATGTTTTTGTTTTCTTTGAATAAGCCCTTGTAAAAACTTAGCCTCGTGCGAGTAAAGGAAAAGGTCAGCTAAAAGCGGCGCACAGTTGGTTCCCATGGGAATCCCTGTTGTCTGTTGGAAAATACGACCTCCGAATTCGACAAAAATATTGTCGATCAAAAATTCTAACATTTTGATTACGTCAGTCTCAGTGTACTTCTTGTTTGAATCAGTGTGGTTTTTAACAAAATATGTCTGATCTTTCCCAATAACTAAATAGGTGTATCTGCGTTCTCCATTTTTAGTGCAGAAACATTGATGTATTAAATCTGCAATTACTGTTTTCAGTTTATTGTGTGGAAGAGTTGTATAAAGAGTAGAAAAGTCAAAAGTTTGAATGCTATGGCAATGGGTAAGACTGGTTGAGGATAGCTGTTCAAGGAGATCTTTGTAATTTTTAAGAATCCACATTTGATTCACACCGCTTGAGGAGTAAGCTTTATTACAGTAATTTTTCAGGCCATCTCTGACTGCGGTCAACAAAGTAGTGAGGAGCTGTGAAAGAGGTTTAGTGGTGCATCTGGAAGACCCGGCAATGAATCTCTGTTTGTATGGATTCTTATGTAGTTTAGGTACCCAGTAGATGTAAGGGAGTTGATTGTATTCATCATTGACTTTTATGCCAAATGATGCTAAAACTGAAGTGTGATTTTTTACAATCTCATCCCTCGATATTGTAGTAGGGGTATAAGTAGGGTTTCCAGATGAACTGTCGATGCCCATCTCCTTCACCAGGCAGTCGAGACAGTGTTTCTTACACACAAACAGTATGTTGTTAGAAGCTTTGTCTGCAGGGACAATGACGTAATTTTCATGGAGGTTGGAAAGAGTTTTTACTACAAGGGGATCTTCAAATATACTGGGATTTCTGGATTTCATTGTTGTTTTTAAGCGCCGGATGCGATTTACAATTAATGACTTTATGGACCTGATCCAGTCGGACAGATTTCAATGAATTATTTTTGAACATAATTAATTTATTTTGGGGATATCTTGCATGTAAACAAAAAAAAATTAAGAGTCGAGCCGGATATTATTTCCGGTTGTAACCTTCGGAATACATATGAAAACATATCTAAATATATTTTTGTCAAGTTTTAAAAATAGATATATGAAAAAAATAAAGTTTATACTGGAGATATATGGCTTTATTATCTTCTCTTCACAAAGGTCCGGTGCCACTACAATTAAAACGGAAATGAATGACTGAAAATGTCAGCCACAGCAATAGAACTTTACAACAAGAAAACCAAAAAATGACACAATGCACACAGGCACTAGCAAAACTTGCTTGACCAGTGGTAGGCTAAAGTCGGTTTCTAGGCACCCAAACCTCCACCTCAGTTTCTATCCTGTTTCAATATACTAGTAGTCTTTTTAAATTAACATTCATGGAACAATATTTCAGCTATATCTGAACAAGTACAAGTTAACATTGATTCTTCCGTGTTGCACAATTTCGTATACAACCAGTCTTGAAAATCGTACTATAAGACCTACTCTTTTATGTTGGCCAATCATAAAAGTATGGTTAGAATCAATAATCAGATATAGAAAGAAAGCAGTTTTAGCTTTAATTGTCACATCACAAGTTTTCATTGTTAAATAAAAGGATATATCCACGTACTGTATTTTCCTAAGAATTAAACTACTTTTGTAATTAAGTTTTGTAATTACAGCTATATACACTTTGACAACAAAGTCAATTCAAATACATTTTCACACTTTAAGATAAAATATTCCGACATCTGAACTTGCCATTTTTATGCAATTTTTACAGATTTGACAATTTTCGTAGGTTTTTGTTAAAATTCATTGTATATGACGTCCATAACCAAATTAAATTAACTGCCATTTTAAAGAGCAAATGTATTCACACTCACAACAAAAAATTGGTTTTGGTTCTCAGTGTCCTTCGAGTACAAGAATCTTCTCTAACACAGTAAAATGGCTAAAATGGACACAAAGGGCTATTTACAGACATGTTCAACAGCTAATATGCCAGAAAGCATACAAGGTAAGCATGTATCAATTTTATTCCTATGAAGTACATACACCAGAAGCCACCTTACTCAATTTTGACAACATTTGAAGATATTTTGAAAATGGTCCAACATACGAATAAAATTCACGGCTTAATGGCCGTACTCCTTTCATCATGTGATATTTTTCTTGAAAATATTTATTGTTTTACTCTTTCCATACCAATTTATCATTTCAACGTTTAAAAATGTCCTCAAAATTGAGACATTATATCTAAACTAAATTCCTGGAGAAACGTTTGGTTAAAACATTAAAATACACCGCGGGGCTTATGGGGTTAAATGACAATCATTAGGGCACGCGTCTCTGTTATATAATATGTCATATTTAATCTATTTGACAATAACCATTTAATAAACTCACCTGTAATTGAACATAATTACCACGCTGTTGCGGAAGCAGTTGCAAATTGAAACAAGTAAAGAGAATAAACTAATTTGATTTGAACCATTGCAACTATTATCATGAATTCTGCTATTTTTTTTTTATTAAACAAAGGACATGTATTGCTTTATATAATCCAAATATGACCAATTCATTTTTATCGCATTTTTAGACAACTCTGTTCTTAGTAATTTAAATTTAATATAATATGAGGAAGATGTAAAACAAAATATATGTTGCGAAACAGCACTAAAGACCAATAACAAAATAACGAGATACATGAGTATGTGAGCTGTTAAAAGGGATGCATTTATAATCTTAAATATGACCTAAAGCACAAAAAAAACATGGCAAAATGAAAGAATAGAAACAATAAAAAGGTCGACCGATATATTTCGACAAATCTGTCATCTACGAGTGGGTCGTAATGAATGAAGTAGTAGTTAAAAAAATAATATATTGTTTACAGGTATAACATCTTTGACACTGTGTGTACAGTGTTAAAAAATAATGTATATGATCAAGGACGTATATTTAGATATCTAAATATACGTCCTTGATATGATACAGGTAAAAATCTTTGACATAAAATGTACACTATTAGCAACATTATCAATATTCCAGCCACTGAAAAGATACGACATCGAGACTCATTAGTCATAGAATGATTGTTTTACGTTTAAACCCCTGGGTTTTAAAGTGCCTAGTCTGAAAATAATCCGTTGTTCCAACGTGCGTCTATTGTCCTGGCCTCCATGTAATTTTATAAGTACTGTTACTTGCATATCTTGTGGGCAGTGGTTAGGGAGTCTGAAATGATTGCCGACTGGGCAATCCGTATTATTACGAACAGAGCGGATGTGTTCCGCAAAGCGGTCACCCAGTCGTCGGCAGGTCTCCCCTATGTATATCTTATGACACTGCCCACATATGATAGCATATACCAGATTCTGTGTTGTACATGTGTATCCATTGTGTATGGTAAATGTGTTGTCAGGACCTCAAATTTCGTTGGTTTCAAGAGTATGGGGACCGTGAGGTAACACATCTCGATCTTTTACATCCTTTAGTGTCCCTGTACAGAAAGTTATTCCCAACATTGTTCCCTCTGACCAGGCTACATCGCCCCATTTGGAAAGTTTTGATGAACAAGCCCCACACACTGTTGAAACTGTGAAATGTGTACTAGATACAGTTGTGTTGTCCCCTGCTGAAACTAGTCTCCTGTCCAAAGCTCTAAATTTTGTGCCTACGACACCAGCTGCCGACCAGTTTCAAAATCATACTGATATTCAGTCTTTTTTCCGTCGTCTCCTTCTCAAAGCTTTCTTTGCAGATAAAGACACCGAGGAGGATGTATGTCCCAAACAAGATCTGGCCTCATTATTCCAAAAATTCAACCATAGGCCCTCCACCTTCACTCCAAAGTCTTC
>MJUU01064172.1:20743-31377 GCA_002080025.1 Modiolus philippinarum
CAGACTGACATGTACTAACCAAGACCAAGCTATATACAAAATATCATTGACATATCACTTGTAGTTATTGAGAAACAGACTAAAGCAAAAAAAAAAAAAAAAAAAAAAAAAAAAAAAAAAAAAAAAAAACTTAACGGGACAGTGAAATTAATGTCAAGGTCAAAAGCCATATGGCAGACTCGCATATACTAGCCAAGACCAAGCTATATACCAAATATCATTGACCTATAGCTTGTAGTTATTGAGAAACAGACTTAAGCAAAAAAATTAACCTGGGCACTGGACCGTGAAATTGAGGTCAAGGTCAAAAGCCATATAGCAGAGTGACATGTACTATCCAAGACCAAGCTATATACCAATTATCATAGACTTCTAGCTTGTAGTTATTGAGAAACGGACATAAGCAAACAAACTTAACCTGGTCACTGAACAGCGAAATATAGGTCAAGGTCACATGATTTTGGGTCCGACAAATAGGGTTTGCACTAAGCTACAGATGGACCAAATATAGAGTTCCTAAGGCTTCTATATAATAACTTGAGCTACGCCGCCGTCGTCCTCATATTTTTCACGCCTGTGTCTCGTTTTCCGCGACTTTTGTCGCGGGCGAGACAAAAACAGTCCTAAAAAAGAAAGTTCACATCATCAATGTGTTCAAACAACAGTGCAAACTTTCGGAGGTATTTAGTCAGAGATGTGAATGCTTCAGATTACAAACCAGGCACTGAAATATTTAAATATGCTGTAAAAATGACTAAGGTCAACAATGCATAAATTCGACATTTTTTATTCAAATCTGTCTAAAAGGGGAGGTGCATATCTTCAATGTGTTCAGAACAATTATGCAAAGTTTCAAAAGCATCAGGTATAAGGAGTCAGAGTTTCAGATTACACAAACTCAGTTATAAAATGTTAAAATTTGATGAAAAAATGACTAAGTTCAACAATAGATTAATTTCACATTTTTTATTCAAAACTCACCAAAAGGGGAGGTGCACATCTTCAATATGTCCAGAACAACTGTGCAAAGTTTCAAAACAATCAGGTATAAGGTGTATGAGTTTCAGATTACACAAACTGAGTACCGTAATGTTCAAATTTGATTAAAAAATGACTAAGTTCAACAATGTATAAATTCCACAATTTTTATTCATATCTCACCAAAAGGGGAGGTGTACATTTTTAATGTGTCCAAAACAACTCTGCAAAGTTTCAGAAGTATCGGGTTAAAATTGTCTGAGTTTCAGATTACACAAACTTGGTACCCCCAAAGCGTGACGTAAGGATGGAGTAGAGCGGCTCCTAGACCTGCGGTCACCGTTGGTGACGCAGGTAAAAAAGATAGAGGAGTCCGCACATCTGACCCAATGTCAATCAACGGTAGCAACTACCTTAATCTGTTACCGTACTTGTCAAAGTATACTCATATATGAAATATGTAGTCAATATCTTCAGCAGATTCAGCAGAATTACGTCGTGTTATTGAACAACAGGATGAATGAATGACTGAAAAACAGACAAGAACAAAATCGTTGTGGTGGAAGGTAGCGACAAAATAACAATGAAGGGAAATTTTTTTCTGAGGAACATCCAATCATAGTAAGTCGAATACAACGACTGATGTTAGATAATTTGGACAACGTCTGTAAACAAAAATGCAGAAGACATAAAAGCAAAATTTATTAAAATTTTTGTATCAATATAATTATTCTTAAAACAATTATTTGGAATACATAAATATGAAAACGAGCAGTTCTTAAAAACTATAATAAAACCATACCTGCATAGAAATCAATTACCAGCTACATGTATTAATTCAACATTTCAGGAACTTAAGAATTCATATGTCAACCATCTGTATATCAACAATGTTACATCATTCCAAAAAATGGTCAGGTTGACAGTATATTATAATTGCCCACAAATCTGAAGCATTCCAAAACAAAGTTACCTCACTTTAATGAAAGTAATCTTATGTATTTGGATAAAAAATTAATCAAAAGCTCATTAACTAATGTAATAAGCCATACATTTCTGGTCATAATTATATTCCCTGCTTTTGCAGGCAGTATATAGTGATCACGGTGTTTGTCTGCCCTTCCGTTCGTAAGTCCGTCCCTCTTCCATACACACTTTGATGCGACAACTCCTCCTACACCACTTGGTGAAATTTGCTGAAATTTTCACTGGATATTCACTGCATATTGTCATTGTGCACAATCTATTTAAAGATTTTATTTGATTTATTTTTTTAATTTTTTCTTGTTTTTTTTAACCAAATGGGGAGAGGGGGTATATAAGTAAACTTTGCTCAATGTTTTTTTTCTAGTTTAAATTATATTAGTATAATTCAAAGCAAAGATTTTTGCTACCTTTCAATGGCAAACAAAGAAAGACTTAAAAAGTAACAAGTAAAGATGCCATTTTCTGTTCAGATTCAACTAAACATGAAAGATAGAGTATTGCATAAATGCTCCCTCCTGGTGGACATCTTGGATGAGATGTGAAAATACAGAACTTATGTATAAATTGTAGTCCTTGACAAGCTGAACATTTTTGCGATTCAAAAGTCTATCTCAAAGTTTTTGAAACACAAGTCAAAATACAAAACACAAGAGGCTCTCAAGAACATGTGTCGCTCACCTGGGCAAAGGCCTCAAGATAATATTATTGGCTGTACGGTCCAATATTAAATTATGTTGCCACTAGCTCATCACCAGCATTATAGTACGTTAGTGGTCCCTTTTAAAAATGTGTTGTGACCAGGATTGGCTGCAATTGGTCTCTTACTTCCCAAATGCATTTTTCACAGAACTATGTTAACTATTGACAATCATTTTGGATGAGATACAAACATAAATAAATTGTTGACACAGGATATGTCTGGCCTGGTGATCTATCTACATGCCAATTATCAAAAGCCTATTTCAAAAGAGAAAAAAAGTTTTAGCTCGGACACGATTGTTTTGGACGGACGGACGGAAAGACGGACGGACGGACAGACTAATTACTATAGGACATCCGCCACTTTTTGTGGCTGTGCCCTTATAAGGAACGGATCCCATGATCACTATTTACCGCCAAGTTGAAGTGGGAGAATAATTAAAGAGAATAGACAACAAACCATTTTATCAAAATGTTGTAATTCACTACATGTAAAGGTTGAACACACCTGAAAAATATGCATAATATATATATACATGCACTGAATATGTTTATTCAGAACATAAGCTCTTGTTTATATGCGACATTGTAACAAAATTTTATATAAGAAATTTTATATAATATTATTAACAAATACATGTACATAATGAAAATAAGTAAATCATTTCATGACTTATAACTTCATTTTCCATTATCAAATTCCCTACATGTACACTGTAGAAAAAGTAAAATTTGCAACGTTATTTTAACAGATATATAGATAAAAAAGATAAATAAAACTGTAGCAAAATATTTTTATTGTCTTTTGCATTTATATATCACATAAACAGCTTCACCAATTCGCATGATATGCCCGTCATCACTCCACCAATCATCACCCTAACCCGTTCTATTGATTTAGGTAATGGTTTCTGAACTTAGAATGTAACTATAACAAGCTTAAATTATTAAGATTTATATCTCTTTTAATAAATATCTCCAAAAGGTTGTCAAGTTAGAGTGTGACATGTAAGAAATTGCCTTAAAACTAGATACAGAAAACTGGCGTTTTCGGAAGTGCCCCGCAATTTCAATCCTGAAACTTGGGGCAAAAGTCAATTTCAGGTAAGTGTGGATTCAAATTCTGTTTGACACACAAATGTGTTGATACAGTAATTTGCTGGATAGAGTAATTTCTTGAAGTTTTACCAAACCCTATCATTTCTTAGCTAAAATCATTTAAGCCAATAAAAGTTATAAATCTTATGATGAAAATTTGGTTAACAGTCAAAGTATTGGCAAGCAGGAAGTGGATGTTTTACAAACTTGAAAACCGCGTATACAATAAAACTCATCATTTCCAAGCTTCAGACCAAATTTCAAATAATCCCCTCAAGTAAAAGTCAAGAAATCTGTGAGGGAAAATTTGATTTATAGTAAAAAATCAAAGTATCGGCAAACAGGAAGTGGGCGCCCGACAAACTTGAAAATTGCTTACACAATGCAACTCATCATTTCCAAGCTTCAGAACAAATTTCAAATCATTCCCTTAAGTGAAAGCCAAGAAATCTTTGACGGAAAATCTGGTTTATAGTAAAAAATCAAAGTATTGGCAAACAGGAAGTGGATGTCCAACAAACTTGAAAATTTCTTACACAATACAATTTGTCATTTCCAACCTTCAGACCAAATTTCAAATCATTCCCTCCAGTAGGAGCCAAGAAATCTATGACGGAAAATTTAATTTATAGAAAAAATCAAAGTATAGGCAAACAGGAAGTGGATGTCCGACGAACTTGAAAATTGCTTACACAATGCAACTCATCATTTCCAAACTTCAGACCAAATTTCAAATCATTCCGTCCAGTAGAAGCCAAGAAATCTGTGACGGAAAATTTGATTTATAGTAAAAAATCAAAGTATCGGCAAACAGGAAGTGGATGTCCGACAAACTTGAAATTGCTTTCACAATACAACTCATCATTTGCAAGCTTCAGACCAAATTTCAAATCATTCCCTCCAGTAGGAGCCAAGAAATCTGTGACAGAAAAAATTGTTGACGGACAGACGGACGGACAGACAGACAAAGTTAAAACTATAGGGCACTCACATCTAAATGCGGGGCCCTAATAACTGGAAAAATCGAAATTATGGGATAAAGTATGCAGATCGCCAAGCCATCATACCCAACAACTCTGCAAAGTTTGAAGTGAATTGTCTAAATGGTTGTCAAGTTTTAGCACGACATGTAAAAAATTGAATTAAAATACAAAAAATACCGATGTTGCATAAAAAACTGTAAATTTCGTTATGCTGTACACGTGTTTCAAGGAGTTACCTCTCAAAAATATAAAAATTGACAAATAAAGTCCCATAACTCTTACAAAGAAAATCAAAATTTCACAAAAAGTAAACAGATCATCATGCCATCGTAAGAAATACCTCTACAAAATTTGAAGTAAATTGGCCATATGGTTGTCAAGTTAGAGCACGACATGCAAAAGATTGCAAAAAATTTACAAATAAAGACCCATAATAGGAAAAAGAAGGGAAACAGGGAATGTGTCAAAGAGACAACGACCCAAAGAGGAGTAATAACAACTCAAAGCCACCATAAGATCTTCAATGAACGGTGAGGAAACCCCACACCCAACGGCAGGTCGGAGTTGGCCCCTAAATAAAGAGTAATCAAGTTAAGCGAAATAAACATCATCCTAAACTCCCATAGACATAAAGTGAACTAACTAGCTAGTGAATTAGCCAAAGGGTGGTCAAGTTAGAGCACAACATATGAAACGGACGGAAGGAAGGACAATCGGATTTTGGTATACCATAACATGTCCATCATTAGAAGGGCGTATAAAAATAACTTTGAATAGTCTAGCACTAAAGGAACACCGTATTACTTATCACATGGAAAAATATGTATACATGCTTTGTTGTACACTTTGACTTCAATAGGCAAAGAAAAAGTGGTTATTTTCTATGCGTTAACAATGTAAAATTAACAATAAAATCAGCTTGAATTGATTTAAAATATATTTGTTTTTTTATCTTGATTAAAAAAGTAAATATATAAAAAGGCATAAATTATATTTTGGAATAAATTACATAACAAATACCAAAAGTAAAATAAAAGAAAAAAACAAACAGAAAACTTCATATCCAATAATAAAAAATGCCATTAATGAAAGCCACAGCTAAAAGCAATATGAGCTGAATTTATTGAAATTTTGGTAGTAGTTCTTATTATGTTTTGAAAATATTACCAAGGATTTTTTTTCAAAAAACACTATTAAATTATTTTCACATACCATTTTCAACAATTATTGCAGCCAAGTAATACTCAACAGTGACAAAAAGGGCTCACAATAGCTGGCTCCAAGCAGATCCGGCTTTTATCTTATATTATATTAAGATGTGTTGCATATATGTTGAAACTATGTCATTTAAAAATAAAGGGCTACGCCGAGCGCAGCATGATACGACCGCAGCATGTCGAACACTGAAATTTTAATAAGTGTAATTCAAAATGAATGAGGACACAGTAAAGAGCTTGATACAGTAATTAAATGGACACAATAAAGAGCTTGACCCAGTTATTAGCTGCACACAAACTAAGGAAAATAAAAATTAGCCCTTATAATTCCTTATATATATCGGAAATTGTAAGAGGTATGTCAAATTGGTCAACATACTACTTTAACTATACCATAAGAGGATGCGAAGAAAGGAACCCCATTAAAATCCAATAAAAAATTAAAAGATTTTATGTATTTTGAAAATTGCAATTTCAGCCACTTTGACCCCTTATAGCTAAGAAAATGGTAAGAGCTATCTTTTGACATACTAAGAAGGCTTACAACAAGAGGACTCCAAAACAAACAAAAAAATCAAATGAAATCTGATGAAAAATAGAAGATTTCATTTATTTAAAAACATAGAAAGCAGCCACAGCCTGCTAAGCTCACCTCGTTGCGCAGCATTGTCACATGTTGCACATGTCAGTAAACAGAAATGGACTATAATCATTCTTTTTAACAGATTCAGTCATGCATAAATTGTAGTTTACAGTCTGCATCCGAAGCATTCATTGTTGTTGTCATCCCAAATTGCATCATACATACTGATATGGTTGCTAAGGGACATGTCAGTAAGCGGGAATGAACTTTAACCATTCTACCTAACCAAGTCGCTCATGCGTAAAATGCAGGTCAGAGACAGCATCCGAAGCATGCATTCCAGTTGTCATCCAAAAATGCATCATTGATACCAATATGGTTAATGTGGGCCATGTCAGTAAGCAGGAATGGACTTTAACCATTCTACCTAACCAAGTCGCTCATGCGTAAAATGTAGGTCAGAGACAGCATCCGAAGCATGCATTCCAGTCGTCATCCCAAAGTGCATCTGGCATACCAATATAGTTGATGTGGGGCATGTCAGTAAGCTGGAATGGACCTTAACCATTCTTCCTAACCGGACGCGGACGCCGACGCTAGGTGAACTAAAAATGCAATTTTGGCCCCTTTGACCCCTTGTAGCTCAAAAACAGAAAGATCTATGCCAAATTGGTTGATAAACTACTGAAAGCTTATATCAACAGGAATCCACAGAAAAAAATCCCATTGAAATCCATGAAAAATAAAAATTTTAGATAACCTGCAAATTTGCAGGTTTGTCTCCATTCGGCCCCTCATAGCTCGGCAAACAACCAAGTTGTCAAAAATCTGATGGTGCAACTCTATATTAATTTTCAAAAAGAATCCATTTAAAAAACTGCATCAAAATTGGACTAAAAATTTAAAAGTGAAAGTCTTGAAAATTGCCCCTTTAGGGCCCCATTTATCTCGTGAAAGGTACATGCCACGTAAAATCCGTTGCATACAACTGAAAGGAAATATGATTAGGAACACACTGAAAGAAACCCCATCAAAATCCAATTAATAATAAATATTCTAGAGCCGAATATGTGAAACCATCCAATTTTGCCCTTTTTGGCCTTTTTTTGAAAACGGGAGGGGCCAAAATGACCAAAACCCAACCCAGCCTTCCTTTTGCGCCAAGAAACACTTTGGTAAAATTTCATAAGGATTGGTCAACTGGAACTTAAGTTTTTGCCCAAAAACAAAAGTGTCTACAGACGACGACAACGCCAACGACGACGATGACGACAACGACAGCGCCATACCATTATACGACCTCAAATGTTTTGCGGTCGTATAAAAAAGATAAATCTAAATGGCACCAAGGTGCAAAAGCCATGTTGCAACTTCATGTATTATGTGACCAAATTAATGCCGACTTTTGAAAGTAATTTTTTAATCTAATATCTTTCCAACCTATAATATCCAAAATTCTAAGAATTCCACATGTCAAATTTCATGTTGCTTACCAACAGTCAAATATTTTGATATTTCAATAAATTTATTACTGCAATCTCTACTTTGGACTGATAACATTTTTTTTTCAATCAATACAGGTTTTAAAATATCTGGCAGCAAATAAAACACTAATATTTCTTTGAATCAGATGTAAACTTTTTGAGCTACCATCGAGAAACCAAATATATTTGAAAATTTCAATCTATTTTCAGTTACTATGACCTTAACTTTTGACATACTCTGTCCAAACTCTATTCAGCTCTTCTCTTTCCTGTACTCAACAAGATATCCAAGTTTCATTGGTAGATCCAAAGATCTCTGAATGCGTTTTTCCAATAGGGCCCAAAGCTAAACTATGTTCCCTGCCGGCGACCTTCTTCAATAACATGCAACCTGAAAGACACCCTTGATAAAGTGGACCACCCCAGGAATATTGTGGCCAGAGAGGATCTTTAATAGTCTATATTGGGTCCAATGTCAAATTATGTTCCACACTGGCAGCTGGCTTGTATAGCATGCAAACTGAGAACATATCTTTTACATGGACCACCAAAGGACTTTTTTGATCAACTTTGGTTGTAAATATCATAGATGTTCCAATAGAGAAGATCTCTGTTTTTTCCCATGAGAGCCAACATTAGACTACTGCTTTTTCATGGACAGGCATCTTGGGCAACATTCAAAACTTGAATATCATTATAAGGGAAAAATTTAGCACTATTCTGGCACAGTTTGGTTCTAATCTTTGACTTTGATTTCCAATAGTGTCCAGCGTATTAAACTTATGTTCTCTGCTAGCTGCCATCAAGAATAGTATGAAAGGGTCAAATGTTAAAACTTTGTAACCTTCTGGATGCCATTTTGGACAATATGCCAATCTGAAAAAAAGAACATCTTTTCAGAGGGGACCACCAAAATGCCAAGTTTGGGACAAAATTGGTCTAGTGTTTCCTGAGGAAAAGATCTTAAAATATTTTTCCCATAAGGTCCGACATTAAACTATTTTCCCTGCTGGCGGCCATTTCTGATAATGTAAGAACCTGAAAAACACTTTTTAAAGGGGAATACCATAAGTCGATTGTGGCCTTGTTTAGTTCCATTTGGCTCAGTGGTTTCAGAGAAGAGGAGCTTTGAATGACAAGTTTACGTCTGACCCCTGCACACAAAAAGATGACAAAAGCTCGGCCTTGCTATTGACAAGCGAGCTCATAAAGGAAGAAAAAAATACTGCTCATATTGCTTTTGTACCTATCGTCGATAAGTTTTGTTTTCTTCGGAAATAACAAATTAAAAAATAAAAAACAACCTTGTAACTAAGTATTCTAATGCCTCTGTTGCACTAATTAAAACTCTTCTACATTGTATTGATCTCG
Source organism: Modiolus philippinarum (assembly GCA_002080025.1). Classification (NCBI taxonomy): domain Eukaryota; kingdom Metazoa; phylum Mollusca; class Bivalvia; order Mytilida; family Modiolidae; genus Modiolus; species Modiolus philippinarum. The sequence goes on from MJUU01064172.1 coordinate 30,144, forward strand.
AAAGAATTAATTCTACTTTTGGTGAATTTAAATCTATTTCAATTCAATAAGAATTTTGGCAAGAATGACTTTTAGCAAACAAAACGGTGGAGAGCACAACAATTAAGTTTTGTGAAACACTACAATAAATTCTTAAACACAAATATAAAGCTCAGAATTTTATTGTGATTTTCCTGACTATTGAATATTATTAGGTAAGCTGAAATCTTAAATGTATCTCTCTTAAATATTAAGATCAAGAAAATTTGTTTGCCAATTATATCCTATGAAAGATAAACAATATTGCATTGGCGGATCAATAGGGAGGGTTCCAGGGTTGAAAGCCCCCTTTTCTCTGGGAAATTTTGCCAAAAAAAAACCCCACCGAATAATTCATATTTTTTAAATCATGTTAACAGAAAAAGATGATCAAGGACATGTCATTTTCATCTTTTTTTTTGAATCATATGGATGAATGAACAATATTATTAAATTAAAAAAAAAAAACTGGTCTAAAGATTTCAAAAACTTAAAGACCAATGTGAAATAATTTAACATGACATTCATTAAAATGATATATATTTTCAACTAACATATACACATTTTGGCTGAAATGGAAGACTTATAAAGCATACTGCAAAAAGAAACACTTATCCAATAAAGACTCTAGCTTACAAAATAAATTCTCATTTCAGCTCTTCACCTTATTCACAGATAATAAATACACATATCACATATTATGCAAAGTCGAAAAAAAAATATCTCTCTCCCATTCTCTCTCTCTATACCTGAGACCTCTAGGACTTTGACAAGCCGCCTATCCAAATGAACTACAGAATGGATCATTATCTAAGAAGATTTACAGACAGTGATTGTAAGAGCACTTTGCCAGTTTAATTGATGTTTGTTGACAATCCCGCACCCATGACCAAGAAAGACATGGATGTAGCGTTGCTCGACAATTAGCAAAAATTCCGCTTAAACCGGTGCTAGGGGCCGTCTTGAACTTACTATGAGGTATGAGCAAAGCTCATTGTTGAAGGCCTCATGGTGACTTCAAGATGAAGAACAACAATAAAAGCGTTGTTCCTTTGCTTGTTTTTTACCATGTATTTATAGAGACTTTGTCTCATGTGCATTTACTCCATATCCTTTTATTCACCATTTCAAATTTATTAACTACACTTCCTTTTACCAAATAGTCATCATACTTGCTATATATATATATGTATATATATATATATATATATATATA
>MJUU01064173.1:0-10178 GCA_002080025.1 Modiolus philippinarum
TGTAATAAATGATGATGTTTAATTGGTTGTTGTGTAATGAAAGAAGACATCTTATTATTGCTTTGTAATGAACAAATTGTTGATGAAATGAATTCTAGGTCACTACAATACTAGGTAGATGATTGCAGCAAAAGTTAGTTATAGTGTGCTTGAAAAATGAAACAAATGTAATGAGAGTTTTATTTGTCAAATATTTTATGTATTTTTTGATAAACAGTAATGTATCTATATTAAGGGAAGATAAATTTACAGTTGTAGCTGGTTTTAATAGTATTGCTTAATATCATTGACAAGGTGTCCATCAAATAGACCCCTTCTTGAATATTGATTTTCCCAATCTCTTGCAAACCTGTAAACTTCTTAAAAAAACAGATGAGTGAATTTTAACAAGATTGTCTGTTATAACTATTATTTTGCTTGTTATTTAATCAACTGTTTATCTTTTAACCTTTATTTGTTCACAAACATTTTGACTAGAAAACATTTTCTATAAGAAAAAGGTATAAATGGATTTTCAATATTTTTTATTCAAATTCACATAGAAAACTTGATCATTTGGTTCCATAGGATAATATGTAACATAACAAGAATGAGTTTGTAGTGTTCTGACCTTTCTATACATGTTTCTTAATATTACGGTGTCTATACTGCAAATTACGTATATGAGAATTCCTTTCCCTGTCATATATTAGTCCCCAATTGTATCAACCCAGAATTTCAGTGCTTTTATATTTGTCATTGAAATTGAAAAAAAAAAATTTGAGAAGAAAGCCTTTGGAAATTTATATGAAATGTACTATTATCTGGATACACAGATACATCCATGATCTATTAGTTACTTGGATTCTCAAATGTTGGAAGATAGAGACAGTGAAAACAAGTTTTATTAGATAATCATCCCTGGCCACATTCATACCATTGTGTTTTAAGTAAACTTGGATGTATTACATCAGTAGAACCCATTTCATCCATTGTTTCACAACTGAAGATTGAAATTCTGCTGTCTTACCCCATATTTTAAAGGTATTTGAATATCAGAATTTTGAAAATTAAACTTTGATGTCCTTGTATCTCCAAATGTTTGTCCAGTGCAAAAAGCTTTGTACACTCGTATTACATGCAAATAAGTTTGGTCGGAATTTAAGGGTACCAGATAATTTCCTTTAAAGGATACTAGATCTTTCTTTTCAATTTATCTTAGTCCCTAGAGTAGTAACTAGTTTGTTTAGTACTAGTTTTCTGTGTGATTGTTGTTGTCAATGTTGTGTGTCCTCAATCTTCAGATGCAGTTCATTTACAAGATTTTTCCTTACATAATGCAGAAAGTTCTCCAAATTTGCCAGTAAAATTTTTGCAGCTAAATCCGCTTTATTTTGTGTAGGTCAATATTCTTAAAAGAATTTGAAATTCTGAACATGCAAAGAGACTTACATCCCTTTGAAAAGGTTAAATTTCTATTTTTGATGCAACAGAAGGGTCTTGGTACCAGCAACCATGAATTTTTTATGAATGTCTGAAATCTGTATTTAACAGTTTCAAATTATGCCCCAAACAATGAAAAATCTGCCACATCTCGTTAATGTACATTGAAATTGATATAAGCTGCAATATCTCTTCTTCTTTTCCTGTCTGAAGTTTACTTATCCGTATGTCACCACTCCATGCATATCCAAACTGTGCAGTTAAAAGACAAATCTGTATATACATCTGTTTTCTACTGCATAAATTATTTCTTCTAAACCTATAGTTTTGGTAAAGGTATGTTTTTTTTTGTCTTTTCAACATTATTATAAAAATTGCCATTTACTTTTTTTCTTCTAAAAATATTTTCAGGTATTAACATGTAACATGTTCATGCACATTTAGAATATGTGCTGACACATTTTCAGGTATTTTAACATTCCGTTGATTTTATATTAATATGTTTTTTAAATACTGTATTAGCACGGTGAAAAAATCTTTTTCTATGCATGATAGATTTTATTTGTTTTGTATGTAGCTTTGGTAAATTTTTAACTTTATTTTTAAATGATGTCAATTTCTATTTTATTTTCTTTTTCACGCATAGTATGCAGCAGGGACCATAACTCCTGTCAATATTTTGCGGTCATCTTAATGAATCCACCTCAAACTTACATGGCTAAAAAAAATGTTGTTGATTAATAGAACTGTTTTAATTATTGATTTACATTAAGTAAAAAGTGCATATGACAACTATGTATATTGAATTGAATCATTAGGTTGGGTTTTGTGTGTTGTGACAATGTATGTTAAGCCTGTTTTATTTGTTTTGTTTTGCAATGCAATCTTGCCAGTTTAAGCTAATGTATCAGAAATCCAATATTTTATGATAAGCTTTTTGTGACATATTTAGATGTTTAATCAGTCAAAAAATAATCTACTCTTTGCCAAAATTTGAAGAACAATCAATTCTCAAAAAAAATTTAAATAATGATTTTGGTTTGATAGGAAAAACTTACCTGTATTTGTATTCATGATGGTTAATTTCTAAGCATTTTATTTTTGCGATAGTTCATTCCTCTATAAATATTACAACAAAATGAGTTCACAGTGATTTATTTTTGTGATATTTTCTTTGTCATGAATTAAGTGAAAACAAACCACTCACATCTTGAAATTTTTGTGCTTTTTTTTTTCGCAATTTGCAAAACAAAGCTCATTTTGAGATGTGTTAAATATGCATTTGCCAGTAAAATTACTAAATCATTTAATTGCGTAAAATTATTTTCCAACAGCTTTATTTTTGCCCTTCATCCTTGAGCATGAAAAAAGTGAAAATAAAACTACTAAAAAATTTCCCTGAATACAGTATTGATAAATATAGAGATTTATAGAAATGTACATGTAGTTACAAAACAAGTTTTCTATCAGAAGTGGTACACTGAATCTACATATTGATGCATGTATCAGGGATGTGATACTTCCGCGGAATCGCGGATTTCCGCGGGTCCGATCCTGACCGATTCCGTTTTTATATGTAATTGTATACTTCCGCCAGGCTGATTTCTGGTTATTTCCGCGGGTCATCAAATGTTTGAATCTCATCCCTGATGTATGTATATTAAAAGTTATATACATGTAGGTACAAAACATTTGAACAATATGAACATTTTTATTGAAAAAATTGGAGGTAATTGTGATTTGCCATATAGAACAAAAATTTAGAACAAAATGATGTACATAATTCATATAAAACATTTACTATGATGATCAGATTTATAGGTTGTGCCATTACATCCAGCATTCCATGTAATTCTATTGTATAAACTAAAACTGTTAACTTGTCAGCTGATCAAGTCTGTTCATTTTTTTATTGCTTGCGTAAAAACAAGAGATTTTTAATCATTATTTTCATACTTTTTACAGATTTTATGGAAATTCAAATTTATGTAACAATGGTATACAGGCATACATACACAAATATATATATATATATATATTTAACAAATGAGAATTGTATAAAAGTGTTAAAATTTTGTATAAAATGTACTTAAATCATTTATTATTTTCACATTAATTTTATTCATATTTTGCCAAAACAATGCAATGTTACATTAGTAATATATTTGTATGTTGTATACATGTATTAAATATCTTATGAATTGTACAAATCATTTTTCCCTATCTAACAATTTGCTTTTTAGTCCCTATTATACCTCTTTGATATGTTTTGATTAAAATGAAAATAGTGTCAATTGCAATTAATAACATGTTTGAATAGGCCTCCAAAATTGTTATAGTAAATTGTCCAAAATTATTTCTGAATTTGAAATGATGTCTCTCAATTTAAGTTTTCTGAGACTTTCTTATATATTTCTTTTGTTTTTTTGCTGTATAATTCTGTTTATGTGTATAAAAAATACAATCATATGATTATCAATAAACTTCTTCATAGCTGAAGATTTTTATTTAAAGTGAAACCTTGTTTTGTCGTTATATAAATCTATGGAATTTTGCTTGGTTAAAATGTAAATATGCTTTCATAAGATGAATTTTGGTTTGTATGTGTTTGTCAATCTTTTAATTTGACTGAAATAAATTGGAAGTTGTATTATGAAGAAAAAATTCATGGCAGGTATATGGTTATTGGAAATTTAACCATGGGCTGGACCTTTATATTCGAATTTAACCCAGAGCGTTAGCGAGGGGTTAAATTTATGAATATAAAGGCCAAGCCCGTGGTTAAATAATATTCTAACATGACTCCTGTTTATCATCAACCAGTATAATACTTGATAACCATATATTTCGCACATGCGCAAATGGTATCTGAATATGAGTAAACATGATGAAAAACAACAATTTTTTGAATTTTGTTTGTCTTAGTTTGTGAAGGTGTTTGTCTTAGTTTATGTAGGAAATAATGGTTAAGAACAGTTTTTAACTAAATCATGCCATTCAGACACGTAAATGTGCATTGTTTTGCTTTTGATATGAACTGTTTGAAAACGTCAGATTGTGTAGTGTGACGTCATAGACACAAACAGCAATGGTGGCGTGAAATCCGCCTTCTCTAAGGTCGCTTCAGAACAGAAAATTCCATTTTATGTCATATTAGAATCAAAATAATTCATGGCAGGTACATGTATATGTTTATTATCATATAACCATGGGCTGGGTCTTTATATTCGTAAATTTAACCCCTCGCTATCGCTCAGGGTTAAATTCGAATATTAAGGCCCAGCCCATGGTTAAATTTCCAATAACCATATACTTGCTATGAATTATTTCTTAAATAACCATATACTTGCCATGAATTATTTCGATTCTAATATGACAGAAAATGGAATTTTCCGTTCTGAGGCGACCTAAGAGAAGGCGGATTTCCCGTTTCCATTGCTGTCTGTATCTATGAAGTCACAATACAAAATCTGACGTTTTCAAACAGATGCAAGTTCAAAATCCAAATCGAAAGCAAAACATTACACATTTTCGTGTCTGAATGGCGTGATTATGTTAAAAAATGTTCTTCACATATATTACCTTCACAAACTGTGACAAACAGAATTAAAAATATGGTTGTTTTGCATTCCTTTTACTCTTATTCGGACACTATTTGTGCATGTGCGAAATATATGGTTATCAAGTATTATACTGGTTGACGATTAACAGGAGTCATGTTAGAATAGCCCATCATCTACTTCATACTGGAGTAAAAAATTTCCATTGCATTGTAATTGACGTCACTGGTTAAAAAGTCTTACACTAGTCCAAGGTTCTTTGAAACTATGGACTGTGACGTCGTAATGACACCTAAGACTTTTGATTTTGGCACAATAAAACACTTATTTACTGACTAATCAAACAATAGCAGGTTTATGGTTCCCACACACCAGCTGTATTGATCTGCTTGGTGTTGGGAAGTACTTGTGTTTCAGTTTTTTGGCGAATTTGCTATTGTCCTCATAGCAAGTAAATAACTGAATACTATTTTTCAGTTGACGAAGTAAAAATATTTCCATTGTTCTTGTAAAAGGCAATCATATCCAAGTTAAAATATTAAGAATACTGGAGTTATAATATTAACAGTTACTGTAATATCCTAGAAAAAATATAAATATCCACATAATCAATATTTACTAAAAATGTTCCATATATAAATATATTTATTTATTTTTATTTTAATATTAAAACTATTTACTAAAACATGAAACAGAAGACACAAATGTACGCTGTGTAGATCAATGTATTGTCATAGTAACAAGGTTAAAGGTAAAGTATATACATGTATGCAGTTTATCTTTTAAAATGTTGCATATTAATTGTTAAGAAAGAAGTATTTAATTGTTATAGGAAGCATTCAATTTAATTCTTGGGAAAATTTGGCTGACAAATTTTTAGCTCACTTGGCCTAAAAGGCCATGTGAGCTTTTGCCATCACTATGTGTCCGTCGTCTGTCCGTCCGTCTGTCAACAATTTCAAAAAACTTCTCCTCTGAAACCACTGGGCCAAATGTAAACAAACTTGGCCTGAATCATCACCAGAGTATGGCTTCTCAAAATTGTGTTCGATTAGGCGGTAGGTCAAACAACATGGCAGCCGTTGCTAAAAATAGAACATAGGGGTAAATTGCAGTTTTTGGCCAATAACTCGAAAACCGTTACAGATATCAAAAATCTGACTGGGAGTAAAAATGTTCAGCATGGCAAGATCTACCTGCCCTGCAATTTTGAAGAAAATCTCAACACCCATCTCGGAGTTATAGCCCTTTTTCTGTTAAATTTTCAAAATTTTTGCATTTTTAATTTTTTATTTCAAAAAGTGTAACAGATAGAGATCAAGTGTAAATTGCAAAAATGTTCAGCATATCAAGGTCTACCCACCTCGCAATTTTGAAGAAAATCCATAAACCCTTGTAGGAGTTATTGCCCTTGTTTCACCGAATTTTTTAAATTTTCGTATTTTTCATCTTTAATTCTAAAACTATAGAAGATGAAGGTCAAGTGTAAACTGATGAAATGTTTGCCATGCTGTGGCCACTTCAAAACTGTTGTTGAAAATTGTTCCTTGACCGCCATTTTCAAAATGGCTGCCCCAAAAAAAGGCGGGAAAATTCAACATTGTCCGATTTCAATGAAATTTGGTTTCCAAATAGATATTGATGTTGCAACTTCAAAACCGGTGTTGAAAATTGTTCGTTGACCCCCATTTTCAAAATGGCTGTCAAAAAGGTGGGAAAATTCAACATTGTCTGATTTTAATGACATTTGGTTTCCAAATAGGTCTTGATGTCGCAACTTCAAAACTGATGTTAAAAATTGTTCGTTGACCGCCATTTTTAAGGCAGGTTCTCTGCCTTCTAGCTGTCGGGTAAAAGCCATCTTGAAAAAAGTCTGTTTCAACCAGACTCTTACATTAAGGAGACTATATGAAAAGAATCTGAATGATCCAGACTATCATAAAAAACGCGTACGGCTTACCAGTTATTCATACGAAGGCACAAAAAATAATCCATTCATGTGGCGATACAGTGTCCATTTCATGATCAACTACATCGTGTTATGTGTTTATTGTATTTATTTAATATCTTTTAAGAGATACTTTGCTTTTTTAATCTCAGAGCACTTAAACTGACATTCGAAATTCATGATTCGGTTCATTCATAAAAATTTCCTGTGGCGCGCAGTTTTTATGAATGGATACATAGTAACTTCTAGTTTCGCCATTTTTAAAATAGCCGCCAAAAAAGTCGGGAAAATTCAACATTGTCCGATTTCAATGAAATTTGGTTTCCAAATAGATATTGATGTTGAGACTTCAAAACCGGTGTTAAAAATTGTTCGTTGACCACCATTTTTAAAATGGCCGCCTAAAAAGGCGGAAAATTCAACATTGTCCGATTTCAATGAAATTTGATTTCCAAATAGATATTGATGTTGCGACTTCAAAACCGATGTTGAAAATTGTTTGTTGACTGCCATTTACAAAATGATGTCTCGACTCCAAAACTGGTGTCGAAAGTGGTCCTTAGCAAGGACATTTTTTGTCAAAAAAAGCCCAATAAAGAAATATAGTAAAATATGATCAGACTTTAAAAACAGTTCAAGATATTGGAGGTGTTCGAGCTACAAAAGTTTCAGAAACTGAAGATCAACTGTATAACTTACAATGTTCCTTGATTAAGGCAACTGAAAGCCAGGTGAGCGATACAGGCTCCTGGGAGCCTCTGGTTATATATACTATAATTAACATTGCAGAGGGGGATCTAAAACTGACAATTTGTATCACTGTACAAGTCATTATTATAAAAAAAAACTGTAGATATCTGAAGGGTTAAGGTGCACATGTGCTTGGAAAAGGGATAATATTGTCTTTTTTCTGTTTTTTGCTCTCCAATTTTAAGTTTGTTTAAGTGTTTTTATGCTACAGCCTTTTTTTGGGCATTGGACACAATTAATCAAAACTTGTTTTTCTGAAACATCCATATTTTGCACTGAATATTGTATTGTACATTGTTAGGAACTAGGATAGGACTAACAGACAAAAATTCTACTTTTGCTTGTAAGAAAGTAAAAAATACCTGAGCACTTTTAAGTAAATCTGTTTTTTTTTTAAATTTTGGCAAGAGTTTTAGGACATATTATACTTTATGTGTAGATACTTACTTTTTGTATTGCCTTTTGGATATTTGTGTTACTTATTACTCAAAAAATATTCTTAAGACTTTGCCACTAGTCTTACATTGTATATTTGACTGCGTATTTCTGAATACTAAACTATGTGGTCATCTTCATTGAAGGGAAGCATAAGGTTTCATCTTTAATTGATGACTTTTTTGTGAACATCATAATACTGAAATTATCTCCAGTTATGGTCTTCAGACTTGAATTATGAGGGTTGTCAGTTATCTGACTATAATTTGCCAGTATATAAATGTGCCATATGATTGAAGCAACAGTTTACAGAATTTTAATATTGTAGTAGGGGGTGGTCAAAAAAGTTGTTTTAATTTTTCCAGTTTTGTATAAGTAAAATATTGCAATTATTGAGATGTTCATTTTGTTGTTTTAACTGAATTGATATTAATTAAAGTTTAATTGCAGAGAAACCAAGATGTACTACAAGGGTCCTTGAGAGGGGTGTCAGTGTATGGTGTATGAATAGGTCTATATTCAGTCTACAAAAAAATTGGAAATTCTTATGTATATTTTGTACAAATATACACTTTAAATATAATAAAATAAATATGTACAAAAAATGGCCCTGTAGTACCAAAATAATCCTTTACCACCCTCATATATCATTATTATATAAGAAGAAAGTATCAGTTTACTCTAAGTTAGACATTCAAATAGGCATTATAAATTTTTAATGGGGAATTGATTGAAATTTATTCAGTATTCAGTATTTTTTAAATATAAATATATATAATGAATAATAAGCTAATCATATACAAAAAAAAAGTTTTTGTTAAAGCAAGTTTAAAAAATGATAAATTTGAAATGAAAACTAATCAGACCAGTAATATGTTATAGTTACCCTATATTAAGTGATCCTTCACTTGGTGTATACATCACAAGTAAAAATAGTTGTCTCCCTTTTTCTGAACTTAAAAATAAATTTTTGTACGGTAATCTTCATATTATGCTCCCCATTGGATTCATGAGTGAGTTTTCTTTTATTTTTTTTACAAACTTGATCTATTTGCATTTTTTTGTTAAGATAGTATCCTCTTCCAAAAAAATACAATATTGTGAGGCTTTATTAATAGAAATACACATGTATATAAACTACATAATATCTGATTCTATGTTTACACATAATTGAGGTATAGCAAAATTTGTACATTAATTCTATATACTATTGGAAGGATAAAGAAATATCATTCAGACAAATGCTCATTTATTTTTGTTTTAACTGTGCAATCAGTATAAAGTTATTATTTTAATAAATGTATTTGTATGTTTACTTGTTATTTAGCAACTTATAATGAAAAAAAAATACAATAAAAATTATAAAATATAGTTTTAAAGTTTCTGTGGTTTTTATTCTACATACATGACCACTATTTACTAATATGAGGGGATCGCCACATAGGCTTTATGACCACTATTTACTAATATAAGGGGACCGTCACATAGGCTTTATGACCACTATTTACTAATATGAGGGGACTGCCACATAGGCTTTTATGACCACTATTTACTAATATGAGGGGACCGTCACATAGGCTTTATGACCACTATTTACTAATATGAGGGGACCGTCACATAGGCTTTATGACCACTATTTACTAATATGAGGGGACCGCCACATAGGCTTTTATGACCACTATTTACTAATATGAGGGGACCGCCACATAGGCTTTATGACCACTATTTACCAATATGAGGGGACTGCCACATAGGCTTTATGACCACTATTTACCAATATGAGGGGACTGCCACATAGGCTTTATGACCACTATATACTAATACGAGGGGACCGCCACATAGGCTTTGAAAGTACAACTTGACAAACAAAATAATCAAGCATACTCTTATTTCTATCTTTGAACATTTTAAGTGAATGACTGGTCAAAACCCTGGATCATTTGAAAGTTTGAAGGCAATGGAGAATATTCTGAGCGAGAGTAGCAAAAGAGAAAGGAGTAGGGGCGATTAGGGCCTTATTTGGCCTGAAAAATAAATTTGGTTGAATTCACAGAATTTTCTCT
>MJUU01064173.1:17746-27881 GCA_002080025.1 Modiolus philippinarum
GACTGCTTCTACCATACCTGCGGGGCCGCCACAACAACATCATCTGCTTCTACCATACGTGCGGGGCCGCCAAAACAACATCGACTGCTTCTACCATACGTGCGAGGCCGCCACAACAACATCAACTGCTTTTACCATACGTGTCTTGCCGAGATCAATCGTGCCAAGGTGTTCACATTCTGGTTATAATGGCTCAAACGACAGAAGCTTCCCAGATCACCAAACAGATCAAGGATTTGCCTACACCGTTGCAAGTTTTTCCACCACCCGTCGATTTGCCACCTATCGAGCCATCCACGGGAACTATCCTATGTCACGTATGTACTACCCAGTATCTCTATCTCATCAGAACGACTCCGAATGGGCCTAGATTGAAGAATCACCATCATGATTTGGAACGTGATATATCAAGTCTTACAGCTTTGATATTTTTAGTGGATGAGGTCCCTTTAAAACACCTATGGGAACCCATGGTGAAACAGTATGTGCCATGCACCAAAGTACAAATTCTGTCCTGTCGAGGGCCCCCTAAGCGAAAAAAGGGCTACAAATTGGTGGAGATCGTTTCACAAATCTAAAAGCAACACAGAATATTAGCAGTGGGTTTCCAGTTGTTGGATCGTTGCATCAACTGCATTGTAAACTGCTATTAGTAAAACAATGTAACTCGCTATCAGCAAAATTATTGTTTGAAGTATCAGACTTTTTCTGGACACTGTTGCCAATTTCGCACGAGGGTCTAGCCTCCAGTCCACACCGCCCCCAATAAATAAATGGACATTGCATGGTTGAAGTGGATCGTCCACTACAAGGGCCCTGTACAGTTTTCGTGCATCTTATTTCTATAGGAAGTTGAATCATTACCCTGTCTATACCTCGCCTGCAACTGCGAGATATAGGATGGCTTCAATGGGCCTGGAGACATACCACTTCCCAAACAGTCACAAGCCAACAACTCCTTGTGCTATGAGTCCCGATGGCGGTAAGCGCTGTTACCATCATCCTCATCACTGGCTCGATGACATTATTATCAACGAGATTCGGCAACAAGTTCATTCCAGCAAGCACAACAATGAGATAATCATCTGTGCCAACCCAGCAATTCTGAGAACAAAGCTCAAACCAAGTAGTAGATATATGTCGACACCAGTATCAGAATTGTGCTGGGGTTTGATCAATAAGTATACACTCACAACAGATCATGTAACAGCTACAGGAAGGGTGAACATATCGCCATTAACAGCATCATGGTGAACAGCAATACCATCCGAATTTCTGCGAGGGATCTGCCCTGGTCTTAGGACCTAACAGTCTATCCAAGAATATTCCTGTGATCGACCTGTTCATATAAATAAATGAGAAATTATAGTTCCATCGACAACATGGAAGAAGATCTATGAAACTGCCTTGAAGGTCTAAACTCGATCGGATGAGGTCATCTGTATTGAACTGGGTTTTGTGCTCAGTGGAGAGTAAGTTGTCAACTAGTGGCATCGTGACCAGTGTTAGTGCTATATAGCATCAAACAACTTGGTTCCCTATCCAGCTAGAGTGGCGTCGGCACTATGACCCTTTCCTTGTCCTCGCGGTGATTTGGCAAGAGGAATCAACATGGAGACATCATGCTACTAGCAAAAATCTACAAATAGTATCTGGTGCGTAAAGATGCATGGTGCCCCTGTAATCTGCCTGAAGACCTATTGTAAGAAGGGTCATCTGGATCGGCCTTCGACTTCATTTAGTGAAGAACTGGGTATGCATGTGTCGTACGAGAGAGTACTTCCAATTGTTCATCGCTCGGCTACGCCACATGATCCGCTCCTTCCAGAGCTATCCAGTTCTAATTTCCAGTTGACAAACAAAAAATTTGCAATCCATTTTGGATTGAGTAGTTTTACGCCCCTATCCAAATGTGTGAGTATGTTTTTTCTAATTCCTCACTAGATAGTTTGGGAGGTACTCCTGCTTGGTTTTCTTGATGATTTTGACCTTTGTGTTCCGGATAAATGCTCTTTTCAAGACTTTCTTTTCTCTATTAACAGTAGTATTAACAGTAGGACAAGTCCACACTGTGACGATTTCACCTTGCTCGTCTTTCAGAGTGAGGGTCCTGCTTTTGTCAAACTTTCTTTCCGCTTTCCCTCTTAGGTCTTACAGATCACCGGGTAAAGGTAGGTCTTTCCATTTGATGGCTTCCTGGTTCTTTCCTGTATCATTTCCCCGGAGATATCTTCACTGATCTCAATCATCTCATCAAGTCATCATCTCAGTCTTGTAAAATATGAAAAAGAAAGGAAATGAGGTAAATGTCGAGGAGACAACATCCCATCTCCAGGTTAAAACAACCCAAAACAAAGCATCCAGGGGTCACCGTACGGTCTTCAGTAAGGAAAATGACACCATATAGCAATCTCTAATAGTCCCCAAAAAGTAAAAAATGAATAAATCAATGGAAACAAACCACATCCAAAGTCAACAAATGTTAAAAAAATGGATAACAGGAAACACCTTCAATGGCTGAAAATCATTATTACATTCCACAATCTGCCAGGGAACTACACAGGAAAAACACGTACAAGACAAAAGACAAACGTAGAGAACGATAGGAACTCAGGACAGCCGGACTTGGTACCGACACTAGCAAAAGCCAGGGGTAGGGTTAAACTGGTTTATGGGTACCCAAACCTCCCCTTTAGCTGTCCCGTTTCCCTATAGTAAGAAAACATATACGAATAAAACCCAATACAGGTAGACTACTGACTCCATGACCAAAATCATGAAAGGAGAGAAAAAGACAATACGTAATTTTGAAAGATGGGTCAAAGCGTGCTCGCCGTTATACTGCCGACTAGCTCAAGGAGCCTAGTCTGCTGGTAGAACACTGTCGCACTACGGAAGAAAATTAAACTCAAAACTTTCAGAAGGTTTTGGTCAAGGATCGTCATAAATTTCTGTAGACATCGGCAGTATCAGTGAGAGACCAGTATATGTGCAAAATTTTCAGGTCACTAAGTCTCAAAACCAGAGTGCACATGTCAATAAATACTTCGTACTTTATTGGAACATTGTTCATTTACATTTTAGTGTCGGGATGGGGCTGCATCATATATGCAGGATTTAACCTTGAAACGGACGAGTAGAGCAGATAGAATCGGTCTTTCCTCGCTACTTTCTATTAACTGTATTGTTTAATAAAGTAAGTGAGAACCGAACCGTCAGTCTAAAACGAACAATCGGAAATACAAAGAAACAAAGACATACCATGAGTACGGCACAGAAAGAAAAATGAAGACACACACATATACAAAAATGAACAACAGGGATCAAATAAAAAACCATGGCTGAGATCAGGTGCACCGGTAAAGTAAGCACCTCCTGCTTCTTATAAGACGCCCGTCGTGTTGAACATGTCAACTCCGGGATTAAAGTCAAATACGATAGAGAAAAAACAAACTTTAGTGGCAAAGAGAACGATCTGTTGTTTCTGGGAAACAGATATCCAATAGCGGTCCACAAGATGGTGATATCGACCGTAAAACTCCTGTAGTGGTGACTATGGGTAAAATGTCCTTGCTTTCCAACTTACTTAGCTACTACTCTGTCAAAGGAGTAGATATTACAGAACCATAAATCTGTTTTCCTTTCCTTCGGGATCTCCACCACGAATCCCCTCTTTGTACTTGGTACCAAAATTACACAAATGCCAATACAAAGAACGATACATCGCTGGATCTGCCAAATGTTCTATAAAACCTATATCGAAATAGCTAACCTCCATCTTGACAGCTGTTAGGGAGGACCTTAAAAAATACTGTGATACTTGCTTTTCAAGAAACGGTGTAAATGAAATGTGGATTTAAAAAAAAACCAAAGATCTACTTGACATCTTAAACACTAGATCATTATCACACTGTAACAGCATTAAAACTTTCGACTTCTCCACACTTTACAATACCATTCCTCATGAACAGCTAAAATCTCGGCTGAAAGTTTTAATTCATAGATATTTCTCACGTAAGAAAGGTGAACGAGATAAAGGTTTGTTGTTGTGGGTAGAAAACTAGCCTACTTTGTGAAAAATGACTCCGAATCGGAGAAAAAATATACAGAGGAAGAAGTGATTAGAATAGAGTTTCTGATCGACAATATATGTTTCCAGTTTGGAGGACTTGTTTTACAACAGACTATCGGAATTCCTATAGGAAACTGTGCACATCTCCTAGCCGATCTGTTTCTCCACTCTTATGAGGCTGAATTCATCGAAGGACTTCTTCAAAATAAAGATAAAAAACTGACCCAATCCTTCAATTTTAGTTTCCGTTATATAGGTATATTGTCACTAAACAACTCTCGCTTAAGTGATTTTCTTCGTCTGGTCTATCAAAAAGAGCTCGAAACTAAGGATACTACAGACACTTCTGCATCGGTCCCATTCCTTGACCTTCATCTTGAAATTGAAAACAGAGGAAGACTTCACACTAAGCTGTACGACAAACGCGATGACTTCACTTTTCCAATAGTCAACTTCCCTTTTCTTTGTAGCAACATTCCAATAGCGCCATCATACGGAGTTTACATCTCCCAGCTCATTCGCTATTCAAGAGCCTGTGTTCAATACAGTGACTCACTTGATAGACCCCGGTTGCTCACAAATATGCTACTTTAACAAGGGTATGATACCCAAAACTTGAAGTAATCTCTCCAGAAGTTTTACGGTCGACATCACCATCTTGTGGACCACTATGGGATATCTGTTCCCCAGATGACAACAGAATGATCTTTCCCTTTAAAAGCTTAATTGTTGTTTCCTCTGTCGGATTTGACTTTAATAGCGAATTTGACATGTTCAACACGGTGGATGTCGTATAAGAAGCAGGAAATGCTTATTCTATCGGTGCGCCTGATCTCACCTGTGGTTTTTATTGGGTCCGTGTTGTTCATATTTTTGTGTGTGTGTGTGTGTTACTTCATTTTTCTTTTCTGTGTCGTTCTCATGTTGTGTCTCTGTTTCTTTGTTGTTTCTGATGTTGCCATTGTAGTTGGATTATTCGCTTTGGATTGACGGTTCGGTTCTCACTTACTTAAGTATTTTGTTATTTACTTAAGTAGCCTATTTAATTGTAAGCAACCGAGCTGTATCAGGTAGTCACTGTATCAACCACAGGCCATTGAATATCGAATGAGTTGGGAGATGTAAACTCCATATGCCGGTGCTTTGGAATGTTCCTACAATTAAAGAAAATGGAAGTTGACTATTGCATGAGTGAAGTCATCGCGTTTATCATACAGCCTAGTTTGTAGGGTACCTCTGTTGATCTCTCTGTTGTCAAATTCAAGATGAAGGTCAAGGAACGAGGCCGATGTGGAAGTATCTGTAATATCCTAAATTTCGAGCTCTTTTGGATAGATAAGATGAAGAAAATCACAAAGCGAGGGTTGTTTAGTGATAAAATGTCATCTGTATATTCCTGTCAAAAATAAACCCATCTAACTGCGACTTCTACTTGGCATGGTGCCGTATGCTGTCCAGATTATCGATATTTTAGGCGTGTGACGAGATGCTTCTAACTTCTAGTTCATCTTGCTATGACTTTTATATCTAGTACGTCCGAGCAGGTTACTGCACACTCCCGGTGTACCATCTTTTTTCCATAGTCTTATCTTGTTTGTATATCGCAAGCTTAGATAAATGATCATAAATTTATACAGTGCAATAACAAAACATCCTACATAACACAATAATAAAGATTACAAAGAATCCCAAAACCATTTAATGAGGCAAAAAGTTAACATCATAAAATGATCTCTGAAAGAAACTTCTGACTGTCAGGGAAACAACCAGAACCCACAGACAGCATATAAATGAAAGGTCTGTCGGCAATGACAGTAGACAGATTTTATTGTTCTCGTGCATGTCGTGATGTTTGTGCTCTGTGTATATGTTGGTTATCAGTTGCTACGCGCCTGCTATCTGGTAGTTGGGTGATCAAAGTTCTTTCAACCAAGGACGTACAGTGAGATCTCATTTTAAGTCCTTGTTTCAACGTGTTTAACGAGTGTCGAGAAAAGGAAAAGATTAAGGGACCGACCATTTAACTTGAAAAGGGGGGTATGGTTTTTTTCTTTTGGACAGAAAAAATTATTATTTTTTTTTCACGTGCAATAACAAAATATTTTTTTCAAAATTAACATTATTTTTTGGGACAGAAAGCCTCTCTCAGAATATTTTTTTCATCATTTTGGCAGTCAAAACATTTTTTTTTCACATAAAATCAGCTCCCAAAGTATTTAAAAAAAAAAAAAAAACATAGCCCCCACCCCTTCAAGTTAAGTGGTCGGTCCCTTATGATTATACATCACAGTAAAATTTATTTTTATATAAATAATTCACAACGATAAACAAGTAATTACAAGTTTTGAAAATCCACAAGTGCCGGTCAAAATTTTCAGTGACGTCGTTGCGCCAAAAAGAAAAAAAAATGAGCAGCGAAGGTTGATTTTTTTATATCAAAAATAAGAGAACTGGGGAAAACACGATAAGTTGGAAATAACAAAATACCGAAGTTACCATTAATCTATTACTTTCTGCATATTATGACATTTCGACAACTCCAGTGCAGATAAAATCAAATCATGTAGGAAAAAAATGTGGGAATGGGGATAAAAAAGTAGGAAAAATGTGAAAAATGTCCAACAATGAGGGAAATTTGACAGACCCCCTCTGCATTTAATCTGGACATGTGTTTCAATGAAAAAATTACGGAAGCGTATTAATGCCACATGAAGAAAAACATATCTAATAATTATAAGATAATACCTCATAATTATGAGATATCTCAAAATTATGAGATAATTATCTCATAATTATGAGATATTATTTCATAATTATTAGATAATTTCTCATAATTATGAGATAATAAGTCATAATTATCTCATAATTACGAGATAATTATCTCATAATTATGAGATACTATTTCATATTGATTTATGTGATCTTATCTCAAAATTATGAGATAATGTTTCATAATTATGAGAAAGTATCTCATAATAATGAGTTAATAAGTCATATTTATGAGATAATTATATCATAATTATGAGATAAGTATGAGATAATGATATCAGAATTTTGAGATAATATCTCATGATTATGAAATAATTATCTCATAATATCATGAGATAATATCTCATAATTATGAAATAATATCTCATAATTATGATATGTTATCTCATAATTATGAGATGTTATCTCATAATTATGAAATGTTATCTAATAAAATTTTATGACTTTTTTGTTCTTCATGTGGCATCAATGAGGGTGGTACAGGGTTATTTTCGTGCAGCGTGTTTGCCGTTTTTTTATTTCACGCACGGTTTTGCCGTGTTAGAGGGTCGTTATTTGCCGTGATTCGTGCAAACCGAAAAAAGGGCATCGTGCAAGCCGATTTCTAATTTTTCGTTCCTCGTGTTTTGAAATTTTATTTCTCGTACGCCCATGCACGGTACCCCCTGTACGACCCTCGTCAATATAGACGAGTTTCCAATTGGTGAATTTTCCCGGAAAATTTTGACGTCACAATGTTACGTGACGCAATTTCATTCATAAATTCGTCTATACGCTTCCGTAAAAAAATCGATTGTCGCCCCTTTAAAACATTTTCCCGCCACGCTTTGCGACTTACGAGAACCACGTGAAATTCAAAATGGCGGACAATGAAGAACCAGAGCTCACTCCAGAGAAAGACATTGTTGTCACAAAGTATAAGATGGCTGGTGACATGGTCAATGGTAAAATTTTGTTTTAATGTATATTTGATAACACAATGTAGTGAAACTGTGCAGCAAACAGTGAATGTTCGTCGAAAAATTGGAATGCCTTGGTGAAAATGTCGACCATGTGCACATTCCGTTGACATTGCACAACAGATGGAAGTTCGATTTTGAGTTTTCTCATAAATTTATGATGTATATTGTGACATTTCAACTAACATGAAACAAAAAATAAAACCTGTTTCACATTTAAAGTTATTTTATTTACATTTTCTTGAATAATAAATGATATGTGAGTCATTGTTAGATACAACACTGCACCAAATATAGAAACGTCTAACCTTGAAGGTTACTACTGGGTCCCACTATGCATCATGGAACAGCCTGTGCTGTGTGATTCACACATTACACAGTTTTGTGGTTGTAATTTTGCAGTAATTATCTGTGATTGTTGAATCGGAAGAGCAGTTATTGCGTCACGTTACATTGTGACCTCAAAATTTCCCGGGAAATTCACCAATTGGAAACTCTTCTAAACCTCATTGGAGTATAATACCCCATTTTACAGTGATAAAATCACTTATTTCTGAATTTCGATTTTTTCACTCAAAAGGGCAACAGTTTATATCAAGACAACATACATTCAAATTTTTAGTTATCGGACAGTTAATTAAAATATTGTATCATGATATATCGATACAGGGCAAGCGTATCGTGATACGTATCGATACATATTGTCTTCTGATTTCTCAATTTGATTACATTTTTAAATCTTCTTCTTTTAACTAATTTATGTGATAAAATAGTAAAGTATTCCTTAGTGAGACAAGAGTAGGAAAAAGAAGGGAAAGTGTTCATTTTTGTGTGGCTAAATAAATTTCTTTGTCCTTTTTCTGACTTTTCTATACCAAAATCAGAAAATTTCGAGAATTTAGATGGTACTGATTCTGAAATTTTAGCAGAAATCAGAAAACGATACGTATCGATACGCTTCATTCTGTATCGATGTACCTAATTTGTTGAAAAATATCGCGATATATCGATATATAGGTGTATTGTTAAACCACTAGTAAATTGCCCATGTAAAGTGTAAATTTCAAGGCCATTATTTTTTGCTGCATTAAAAATGGCCATATAATTTCTATAGAATAATTGTTGCATTTTATCTAAATAATTGCCCTTTTTAGCAAAAACTGTCAAATCCAAAATAAAAGAATGTTAATACTGTAAAAAGGTTCCCCATATGGGGTATTATATCCCAAATGGAGGATTTATTAAAGACGAAACAATGCTAAAACTTACGGTCGTGGTGAAGTGAGAACCGAACCTTCAGTTTAAAACAAACAATCCAAGGACAATGGCAACATCAGAAAAGCAAAGATACAAAAACAACATGAGCATGGCACAGAAAAGAAAAATGAACAAAATGGACCCAATAAAAAACCCGTTGGTAAGATCAGGTGCAGCGGTAGAGTAAGCCTCTCCTGCATCTTATGATGACTCCATCTTTCTGCAGAGTTCTTGAAAAGATTTTTATCTTGTCAGACATGCGGACTTGCAAGTTGGAAGGTTTGTCGTTCCAAACAAATATTTGTTTGACCCAATGAAATAATTCTTCATGGCGTAACATTAAATGGAAGTCTCGACCGAGCACATGATATCAAAAAATTGTGACAACCAGCCAATGAGAACTCTGTGCCATTTTGATATTTATTGTCTGTCAATTATGGACATTATCCCGCTTAATCATGGTAATACCAAAAATACCAAAATGGAATAAAAAAGATAACAGGAAACACCTACAATGGCCGAAAAACATAGCCACATGCCAGAAAGTAAATAGGAACTGCACAAGAAAAAAACCCACAATAAAAATACAAAAGACAAACATAAACAACGATAGGAACTCGGGACAGCTGGACTTGGTACCGGCACTAGCAAAAGCCAGCGGTAGGGTTAAACCGGTTTATGGGTACCCAAACCTCCCCTTTCTCTGTCCCGTTTCCCTATCGTAGAATAAACATATGAATAAAACCCATACAGGTAGACTACTAACTCCATGACCACAATCTAGAAAAGAAAAATGAGGGGACAAAACGTAATTTTGAAAGATGGGTCAAAGAGTGCTCGCTGCTAAATTGCCGGCTAGCTCAAGGAGCCTAGTCCGCTGGTAAAACACTGTCGCACTACGGAAGGAAAATCAAATTCAAAACTCCCAATGGGTTTGGTAAAGAATCGTCATGTATTTCAGTAGACATCGGCAGTATCAGTGAGAGGCCAGTATGTGTGTAAAATCCTCAGGTCACTGGATCCCAAAGCGTAAGTTAACGGACACGTGCAGAATATCCTGTCGATATCCCCTATTGCG
>MJUU01064174.1:0-22240 GCA_002080025.1 Modiolus philippinarum
ACTCCGTTACTAAAAATAGATCGATATGCTTGACTTAGTTTTGAAGTCATGCAGGGATATTGATTCAGGACACCAAGAGTCGAAATGATATGTCGCGTAGTTTTTTTACAGTGGTTGCGGCGGAAGAAAAAGAATAAAAAAAAAAAATAATAATAATCCGAAGAAATACAATAAGGACTTTCACTGTGGTGAAAGACCTTAATAATCATGCAAAAATTTATCAAAATGTTGTGTATCTGTTTTATAGCTGGTTTTAGACTCTTGACCTTGTTTTTGAAGGTCAGGGTCAAAAATTAGGACATCCAAAATTTTTAGATTTTTTAGTAAAATACACATCAAATGTCCATCAGAAGCAAAGTATGATGTTTTAAATCAATTCTTGTGACCTTGACCTTTCACCTTGACCTTTTAAAGACAAGGTCAAACCACTTTTTGTTGATTTTGTAAACAATTGACTTGAAGAGATAGGTCATAAACACATAAATTTTACAGTGACCTTGACCTTTGACCTTGATCACCTTTGACCTTGGACTCAAATTGAAGGTCTATTCTTACTGATCAATTTGATATGTAACTTGACCATACTATCTTGAAGGGTTTAAAAGTTATTCGCAAAAAACCGATTTACCGAAACACATCAAGGGCTATAACTCAAAAACGGTTTGTCGCAGAGTTTTCATGTAAATGTATCAAATGTGGATCTCAATGAGAGGAGTATTTTTCCAATATAATGTTTTCAGAAATTTTTTATCGTTTTCGAGATATTCCGAAAACAAAAATTTGAATGGCGGCCATTTTGAAAATGGCGGACAAAAGATTTTTTTTGACTTCAGATTTGTAATTAGGACCATGAAAGCTATCTGGAAACCAAATTTGGTGGAAATCTGATAACTTTGAGAAATTTGCATATTTAGGGGTCAAAAACGCGTAACCGGGGTCGCGACCCCAAAAATTTTTTTTGCATGATAAATCATCCTGAGGATGAATCCAACATTTTCCCCCATTCAGAATTTTGATATCGGTTACGGTTATTGAGGAGATCTGCTAACAAGATAAACCATGTTAGGGGAGATAACTCCGTTACTAAAAATAGATCGATATGCTTGACTGAGTTTTGAAGTCCCGCAGTGATATTGATTCAGGACACCAAGAGTCGAAATGATATGTCGCGTAGTTTTTTTACAGTGGTTGCGGCGGAAGAAAAAGAATAAAAAAAAATAATAATAATCCGAAGAAATACAATAAGGACTTTCACTGTGGTGAAAGACCTTAATAATCCGAAGAATAACAATAAGGTCTTTCACTGTGGTGAAAGACCTTAATAATCCGAAGAAATACAATAAGGACTTTCACTGTGGTGAAAGACCTTAATAATCATGCAAAAATTTATCAAAATGTTGTGTATCTGTTTTATAGCTGGTTTTAGACTCTTGACCTTGTTTTTGAAGGTCAGGGTCAAAAATTAGGACATCCAAAATTTTTAGATTTTTTAGTAAAATACACATCAAATGTCCATCAGAAGCAAAGTATGATGTTTTAAATCAATTCTTGTGACCTTGACCTTTCACCTTGACCTTTTAAAGACAAGGTCAAACCACTTTTTGTTGATTTTGTAAACAATTGACTTGAAGAGATAGGTCATAAACACATAAATTTTACAGTGACCTTGACCTTTGACCTTGATCACCTTTGACCTTGGACTCAAATTGAAGGTCTATTCTTACTGATCAATTTGATATGTAACTTGACCATACTATCTTGAAGGGTTTAAAAGTTATTCGCAAAAAACCGATTTACCGAAACACATCAAGGGCTATAACTCAAAAACGGTTTGTCGCAGAGTTTTCATGTAAATGTATCAAATGTGGATCTCAATGAGAGGAGTATTTTTCCAATATAATGTTTTCAGAAATTTTTTATCGTTTTCGAGATATTCCGAAAACAAAAATTTGAATGGCGGCCATTTTGAAAATGGCGGACAAAAGATTTTTTTTGACTTCAGATTTGTAATTAGGACCATGAAAGCTATCTGGAAACCAAATTTGGTGGAAATCTGATAACTTTGAGAAATTTGCATATTTAGGGGTCAAAAACGCGTAACCGGGGTCGCGACCCCAAAAATTTTTTTTGCATGATAAATCATCCTGAGGATGAATCCAACATTTTCCCCCATTCAGAATTTTGATATCGGTTACGGTTATTGAGGAGATCTGCTAACAAGATAAACCATGTTAGGGGAGATAACTCCGTTACTAAAAATAGATCGATATGCTTGACTGAGTTTTGAAGTCCCGCAGTGATATTGATTCAGGACACCAAGAGTCGAAATGATATGTCGCGTAGTTTTTTTACAGTGGTTGCGGCGGAAGAAAAAGAAAAAAAAAAAATAATAATAATAATCCGAAGAAATACAATAAGGACTTTCACTGTGGTGAAAGACCTTAATAATCATGCAAAAATTTATCAAAATGTTGTGTATCTGTTTTATAGCTGGTTTTAGACTCTTGACCTTGTTTTTGAAGGTCAGGGTCAAAAATTAGGACATCCAAAATTTTTAGATTTTTTAGTAAAATACACATCAAATGTCCATCAGAAGCAAAGTATGATGTTTTAAATCAATTCTTGTGACCTTGACCTTTCACCTTGACCTTTTAAAGACAAGGTCAAACCACTTTTTGTTGATTTTGTAAACAATTGACTTGAAGAGATAGGTCATAAACACATAAATTTTACAGTGACCTTGACCTTTGACCTTGATCACCTTTGACCTTGGACTCAAATTGAAGGTCTATTCTTACTGATCAATTTGATATGTAACTTGACCATACTATCTTGAAGGGTTTAAAAGTTATTCGCAAAAAACCGATTTACCGAAACACATCAAGGGCTATAACTCAAAAACGGTTTGTCGCAGAGTTTTCATGTAAATGTGTCAAATCTGGATCTCAATGAGAGGAGTATTTTTCCAATATAATGTTTTCAGAAATTTTTTATCGTTTTCGAGATATTCCGAAAACAAAAATTTGAATGGCGGCCATTTTGAAAATGGCGGACAAAAGATTTTTTTTGACTTCAGATTTGTAATTAGGACCATGAAAGCTATCTGGAAACCAAATTTGGTGGAAATCTGATAACTTTGAGAAATTTGCATATTTAGGGGTCAAAAACGCGTAACTGGGGTCGCGACCCCAAAAAATTTTTTTGCATGATAAATCATCCTGAGGATGAATCCAACATTTTCCCTATTCAGAATTTGATATCGGTTACGGTTATTGAGGATATCTGCTAACAAGATAAACCATGTTAGGGGAGATAACTCCGTTACTAAAAATAGATCGATATGCTTGACTGAGTTTTGAAGTCCCGCAGTGATATTGATTCAGGACACCAAGAGTCGAAATGATATGTTGCGTAGTTTTTTTACAGTGGTTGCGGCGGAAGAAAAAGAATAAAAAAAATAATAATTAAAAAGACAATTGTTCAGAGAACAATTGCAAGGTCTTTCCCAGTCAATGTTGTGTTTATTGTTATGTTTTGTCATGTCACATGTTTAAAATCATCTTGATGAGCTGCACATTGTCTCCAATATATTAGAGTAGCCATTTCTAATCGTTTTAAAGATTTCACGATAAAAAAAACGTAAAAATTGGTTATGACCTTGACCGATGACCTTGATGACCTTTGACCTTGGGATCAAATTGTAGGTCTCTTCTTGCTGATTAATTTGATATGTTACATGACCATACTATCTATAAAGGTTTAAAAGTTATACGCAAAAAACCTATTTCTGAAACGCGTCAAGGGCAATAACTCTTCAGGGAGTCATCGGAGAGCTTTGGTCCAAATGAATCAAATGTAGCCCTTGACATGGTGAACATTTTTGCTGATATAATTTTTCAGCTATCTATTACGGTTATTATGTTTATATGCTAACAAGGTCAAAGGTCAAGGTCAAAGGTCACCGATGACCTTCAACCTGGTACTCAAATTGAAGGTCTTTTCATGCTGATCACTTTAAACATATATGTTTACTATATTATCTGTAAGCGTTTAAAAGTTATTCGGAAAAAAACAATTTACGGAAACGCGTCAAGGGCTATAACTCAAAAACGGTTCGTCGCAGAGTTTTTGTTCAGTTGAATCAAATGTAAATCTCAATGAGAGGAACACTTTTGCAATTTAATGTTTTCATAAATTTTTTATCGTTTGCGAGTTATCGCGATAACAAAATTTCGAATAGCCGCCATTTTGAAAATGGCGGACGAAAAAATTTTTTGACCCACTTTTTGTAATCAGGGCCATGAAAGCTACCTGGAAACCAAATTTCATCAAAATCCGACAACTTTGAGAAATTTGCATATTTAGGGGTCAAAAACGCGTAACCGGGGTCGCGAACCAAAAAAATTTTTTTGCATGACAAATCATCCTGAGGATGAGTCCAACATTTTCCCCAACTCAGTTTTTTATATCGGTTACGATTTATGAGCTTACCTGCTAACAACATAAACCGTATTTGGGGAGATAACTCTGTTATTAAAAATAGAATCGGGTTTCAGGGTGACCTGAGTCGAGCTACGCCAGTGCTTGTTAAGTGTACCAAGTTTGGTTATGATTGGTCTAAGCAGTTCGACAACATTGATGGCAGAAGAAGAAAAAGAAGAATAATAATAATCAAACGAAATACAATAAGGTCTTTCCACTGTAGTGGGAAAGACCTTAATAATAATTCGAAGAAATACAATAAGGACTTTCACTGTGGTGAAAGACCTTAAAAAAATAATAATCCGAAGAATATCAGTAAGGTCTTTCACTGTGGTGAAAGACCTTAATAATAATAATAATAATCATAAGAAATACAATAAGGTCCTTCCACTGTAGTGGGAAAGACCTAAATAATTAAGAGGTCAATTGTTCAGAGAACAATTGCAAGGTCTTTCACCAGTTTTCACCATGATTACATTTTAGAGTTTGTTTTTGTTTTCTATTTTGGCAAAAAAGTGATGTAAACAAAGTTTTTTGACCAACCATAAATGTAGATCTTAATGAGAGGAGTATTTTTGCAACATAATGTTTTCATAAATCTTTTATGGTTTCCGAAATATCACGATAACAAAATTTCAGATGGCCACCATTTTCAAAATGGCGGACGAAAATTTTTTTGACCAACCATAAATGAAGATCTAGGTGAGGGGAGTATTTATTCAACACAATGTTTTCATAAATTTTTTTATCGTTTCCGTGATATCACGATAACAAGATTTAAATGGCGGCCATTTTGAAAATGGCGGACGAAAATTTTTTTTGACCAACCAGAAATGTAGATCTTGATGAGAGGAGTAATTTTGCAACACAATGTTTTCGTAAATTTTTTATCGTTTCCGAGATATCGCGATAACAAAATTTCGAATGGCGGCCATTTTGAAAATGGCGGACGGAAATTTTTTTTTGACCAACCAGAATGAAGATCTTTATGAGAGGAGTATTTTTGCAACACAATGTTTTCATACATTTTTTATCATTTCCGAGATATTGCGATAACAAAATTTCGAATGGCGGCCATTTTGAAAATGGTGGCCGAAAAAACTTTTTTCTGACCAACCAGAATGTAGATCTTTATGAGAAGAGTATTTTTGCAAAACAATGTTTTCATAAATTTTTTATCGTATCCGAGATCTCGCCATAACAAATTTTGAATGGCGGCCATTTTGAAAATGGCGGACGAAAATTTTTTTTTGACCAACCATAAATGTAGATCTTTATGAGAGGAGTATTTTTGCAACACAATGTTTTCACAAATTTTTTATCGTTTCCGAGATATCGCGATAACAAAATTTCGAATGGCGGCCATTTTAAAAATGGCAGACGAAAAAAAAAATTTGACCCCAGATTTGTAATTAGGACCATGAAAGCTACCTAGACACCAAATTTGGTGGAAATCCGATAACTTTGAGAAATTTGCGTATTTAGGGGTCAAAAACGCGACCCAAAAAAATTTTTTTGCATGATAAATCATCCTGAGGATGAATGCAACAATTTCCCAACCTCAGAATTTTGATATCGGTTACAGTTTATGAGTCTATCCGATAACAAGATAAACAGTGATCAGGGAGATAACTCCGTTTATAAAATAGGTCAATATGTTTGCGTCGGTTTTGAGGTCCCGAAGCAATGGCGACTTATCATACTAAGTATCGAAAAGATATGTCGCGTACTTTTTTTGAGGGAATGCGGCGGAAGAAAAAGAATAAAAAAAAATAAAAATAATTAAAAAGTCAATTGTTCAGAGAACAATTGCAAGGTCTTTCACCAGTTTTCGTCATGATAACATGTTATTATTTTGATTTTATTGTCAATCCCTGTCGAAAATTTGATGTAAACAAGAGTTTTGAACTTTTTCAACTACATTTAATCACCTATCTCTTACCTTTTTTGGTGATTTTACTGAAAAAATCCCAGAAATTGGCTATGACCTTGACTTCTGACCTTGACCTTGTGCTCAAAATGAAGGTTTCTTCTTACTGATTAATTTGATATGTTACTTGACTATACTATCTGTAACAGTTTAGAACTTATATGTGAAACCCATTTTCCGAAACGCGTCAAGAGCAATAACTATTTAGGGAGTCATCGGAGAGCTTCGGTCCAAATGAAACAAATATAGCCCTTGACATGCTGAACACTTTTGCTGATATACTTTTTCAGCCATCTTTTATGGTCTCTGAGTTTATCCCTAACAAGGTCAGAGGTCAAGGTCAAAGGTCACCGATGACCTTCAACCTGTACTCAAATTGAAGGTCTTTTCTTACTGATCACTTTAAACATATATGTTAACTATATTATCTGTAAGCGTTTAAAAGTTATTCGCGAAAAACCGATTAACCAAAACGCGTCAAGGGCTATAACTCAAAAACGGTTCATCGCAGAGTTTTCGTTCTACTGAATTAAATGTAGATCTCAATAAGACAAGTATTTTTGCAATATAATGTTTTCAGAAATTTTTTATCCTTTCCGAGATATTGCGATAACAAAATTTCAAATGGCGGCCGAAAACAATTTTTTTGCCCCAGATTTGTAATCAGGACCATGAGAGCTACCTGGAAACCAAATTTGGTGGAAATCCGATAACTTTGAGAAATTTGCATATTTAGGGGTCAAAACGCGTAACCGGGGTCGCGACCTAAAAAAAATTTTTTGCGTGATTAATCATGCTTAGGATGAATCGAACATTTTCCCCATTCAAAATTTTGATATCGGTTACAGTTTCTGAGAAGATCTGCTAACAAGATAAATCGTATCCGGGGAGATAACTCCGTTACTAAAAATAGACCGATATGCTTGCGTCAATTTTGAGGTCCCGCAGTAATGTCGATTCATCACACCTGGAGTCGAAATGATATGTCGCGTAGTTTTTTTACAGCAGTGCGACGGAAGAAAAAGAAAAAAAAAAATAATAATAATCCGAAGAATAACAATAAGGTCTTTCACTGTGGTGAAAGACCTTAATAATCCGAAGAATTTCAATAAGGTCTTTCACATGTGGTGAAAGACCTTAATAATAATTAAAAGGTCAATTGTTCAGAGAACAATTGCAAGGTCTTTCACCAGTTTTCACCATGAGTATATGGTTTGGTTTCATTCTGATGTGTATTTCGGTCAAAAATGTGATGTAAACAAAAGTTCTGACCTTTATTAGTCGTTTGCTCAACGGTTGCTACGGACTTTTTCTAAAAATAATCTTGTTGCTAAGGACATGAAAGTCACTTCCGGTTGGCAACGTCATTTATTTCCTCTTTACAACATTACAAAACTTTTTGCATATGGTTGTTTAGGACTTTCATGGCAAATAACGTTGTTGCTAAGGACCTTGACCTTTGACCTTTACCCCCTTTTGTCGGCCATGTTGAACTGAACATTTTATCTTCGTATAGTTTAATTGTATCTTTAATAGTTTTTGAGATATAAGCAAAAAACCCTTAAATCGGACCTCGAAAATTGGTTTTTGGGCCGTAGGTCCAAAACCAATGGTCCAATTATTTTGGACCAAATGTACCAAATGTAGATCTTATTAAGGCTAACATTTTCTCCAATACATTTAATCAGCTATCTATTACAGTTTTCGAGTTTATCCACTAACAACGTTCAAGGTCAAAGGTCAAGGTCACAATTCACCTTTGAACTTGAGATCATTTGAAAGGTCAAGTCTTGCCATCAACATTGGTGAAGGTTTCAGGTCTCTACCAATTACCATTTGGGAGTATTTAGCAATAACGATAACTCAAAATCTTTCAAAGGGCTATAACTCATACAAAGAGTCGTCGAATCTTTTTGGACCAAATGTAACAAAGTTGTGTCTTGTGAAGATGAACATTTTCCCCATTACATTTAATCAGCTATCTGTTACAGTTTCCGAGTTTATCTGCTAACAAGGCCAAAGGTCACGGTCAAAGGTCACCGATGACCTTCAACCTGGTACTCAAATTGAAGGTCTTTTCGCACTGATCACTTTAGATATATATGTTTACTATATTATCTGTAAGAGTTTAAAAGTTATTCGCAAAAAACCGATTTACCGAAACGAGTCAAGGGCTATAACTCAAAAACGGTTTGTCGTAGAGGTTTTGTTCTTTGAATCAAATGTAGATCTCAATGAGAGGAGTATTTTTGCAATATAATGTTTTCAGAAAATTTTTATGGTTTCCGAGATATTGCGATAACAAAATTTCAAATGGCGGCCATTTTGAAAATGGCGGCCAAAAAAACTTTTTGATACCAGATTTGTAATCAGGACCATGAGAGCTACCTGGGAACCAAATTTGGTTGCAATCAGACAATTTTGAGAAATTTGCATATTTAGGGGTCAAAAACGCGTAACCGGGGTCGCGACCCAAAAAAATTTGTTTGCGTGATAAATCATCCTGAGGATGAATCGAACATTTTCCCCCAATCAGAATTTTGATATCGGTTACGGTTTATGAGCAGATCTGCTAACAAGATAAACCGTGTTAGGGGAGATAACTCCGTTACTAAAAATAGATTGATATGCTTGACTTAGTTTTGAAGTCCCGCAGTGATATCGATTCATGACACCAAGAGTCAAAATGATATGTCGCGTATTTTTTTTACAGCGGTTGCGGCGGAAAAAAAAAGAATAAAAAAAAATATATAATGACCACTGACCTTGATGACCTTTGACCTTGTGCTGAAACTGAAGATCTCTTCTTACTGATTAATTTGATATGTTACTTGGCAATACTATCTGTAACGGTTTAAAAGTTATATGTAAAAAACCCTTTCCTGAAACGCGTCAAGGGCAATAACTCTTTAGGGAGTAATCCGAAACTTTCCATCTAAATGAAACAAATATAGCAATTGAAATGTTGAATATTTTTGCTGATATACTTTTTCAGCTACCTATTATGGTTTCTGAGTTTATCCGCTAACAAGGTCAAAGGTCAAGGTCAAAGGTCACAGATGACCTTCAACATGGTACTCAAATTAAAGCTCTCTTTGCACTGATCATTTTAAATAGCATGTTTAATATAATATATGTAAGCGTTTAAAAGTTATTCGCGAAAAACCGATTTGCCGAAACGCGTCAAGGGCTATAACTCAAAAACGGTTCATCGCAGAGTTTTTGTTCTATTGAATCAAATGTAGATCTCAATGAGAGGAGTATTTTTGCAATATAATGTTTTCAGAACTTTTTTATCGTTTCCGAGATATTGCGATAACAAAATTTCAAATGGCGGCCGAAAAAAAATTTTTGGCCCCAGATTTGTAATCAGGACCATGAGATCTACCTGGAAACTAAATTTGGTCGAAATCCGATAACTTTGAAAAATTTGCATATTTAGGGGTCAAAAACGCGTAACCGGGGTCGCGACTTTAAATAAATTTTTTGCGTGATTAATCATGCAGAGGATGAATCGAACATTTTCCCCATTCAAAATTTTGATATCGGTTACGGTTTATGAGGAGATCTGCTAACAAGATAAATCGTATCTGGGGAGAGAACACCGTTACTAAAAATAGACCGATATGCTTGGCTAAGTTTTGAGGTCCCGCATTAATATCGATTCATCACACCAAGAGTCGAAATGATATGTCGCGTAGTTTTTTTACAGCAGTGCTACGGAAGAAAAAGAATAAAAAAAAAATTAAAAAGTCAATTGTTCAGAGAACAATTGCAAGGTCTTTCACCAGTTTTCACCATGATTTGATGTTAGAGTTTGATTTTGTTATCTATTTCAGTCAAAAATGTGATGTCAGTAAAAGTTGTGAACTTATTTAGGCTTTTGTTTAGTGGTTGCTAAGGACCTTTTTCGATAATAAGCTTGTTGCTAAGGACAGGAAAGTCACTTCCGGTGGTCAATGTCATTTCTTTCCTCTTAACAACATTGTAATGATTTGTGGATACGGTTGCTAGGGACTTTCATGACAAATATTGTTGTTGCTAGGGACTTTCAATCTTTGACCTTGACCTCATTTTGTTAGCCATATTGTACTGAATATTTTTTCTGTATATAGTTTCATTATATCTTTAAAAGTTTTTAAAAAACCCTAAAATCGGACCTCGAGAAGAGGTTTTAGAGCCATACATGTAGGTCCAAACCTATGATCCAAAAGTGTTGGACCAATGAATTTAATGTAGATCTCAAAGGTATAAAATTTTCCCCAATTTATTTTATCATCTATCTCTTATCATTTTGGAGATTTTACTTAAAAAAGATCAAAATTTGGAAATGATTGTTTACATTGAAATTCCATGTTTCCAAACAAATGACCATTCCATCGTTTACAGATGCCTTAAATTGGTCAGGAATCCAAAATGGCCAGGAATCTGATTTGAATGATTTAATAAAGCTTTTAATTGGTTGGATATCTGATTTACTTGCAGTTATCTCCTTGTAAATGTTCTATGACTATGAGTGCAAATTTGGTACTAAGTCAGCAGTGCGATTAGTTAAACTGACCCCCATGGACTGATAAATACCAATCTTATGAAATGAACTCTTCATCTTATTAAAATGAGAAATAAGTCTTTTATTTATTTAAACCTGGCACAAACATACATTTGTATATTTTCACTGCATATATTTAGAAATAATTGCATTTTTAACTTAACTATCAAGAGTGGATAAAATATGGTAATAATCGGGATAAAGTAGTGTAATCTTTTTCTCTAATGATCAATGATAAACACCGAGAACTGTATTCCGAATAGATTTGGCAGGAAATAGCACGGGGCTTTATTCAACATATGTTGAATAAAGAAAATTTATCCAACGGGTCAAAAGCGGTTTAAACTTGACATATCATTAGAGAATTGCATTTTCAACTGCAGAGGGCCACAATTTATTACCATAATTTGTCAAGTTTGGGCTTCAGATTTCAAAATTTAAAATCAAATTTGGTATTTTAATGCATTTTGTTTAATAAAATTAGAAAAAGTGGATTGTAATCCACATTTTAAGCATATATATACCTTAACTTTTCAACCTCAATGAAAATATTGAAAAAAAAATAAATTTCTGTCATTTTGTCATATTTGCGAATAAAGTTGACCCCTACTTGACTTGTCGCCTCAAACATATTAGCATATATAATACACCAAGTCATTGTGAAAAGTAAAAACAAATATTTTTTGACAAATTTCAACCAGTATAATGCTCATTGACTGATTCTGCTATACCCAGCAGTCAAAACTATACAAGCATATCCAAAAAGTCAAAATTTGCTGAGTCAGCAATTTTTCCATAATTCTTAGCTCTCATTTGATGTTTTGATTTATATTCTTCAATTAATCAGTAAAATCCATAAACTGAGCATAAAAAAGTAGGATTGAATGATACCAAGTTAGTAAATGGCAATCTTGCATTTTCACCTACAGATACATGTAGCACGTTACAGTTTCTTTCCATACGCGACAATAGTAACATTTGCAAGATTTTCACCCATTCATAACATTCCACCAGGATATTGTAGTATGCTCTCATCTAGAGGAAAAAAAAAAAATACCAGTGAAATATAGTCATGACCAATTCCCTTAAGAGCCTCTAATTAAAGTATAAGGTATGTACTGCCCGTCAGTTCACTTGCGGTCAATGTTGCATTGAAGGGCATATTAGCAATAGTTCTAAAAAAATAATTTCCATGAATAAAGTTCACATGAAAATTTCTTTCATATTATCTTAATCATAGATAATATGTCTATTTTAAAAAATACAACATGAATATAATATTTTATTACCAATCAAAGCACTGCTTTCAGTATTAACACCTCTATACAATCTTGGGTACACAAAAGGGAAAAACCAATTCTGTTTAGAAACTGTGCCGTGCTACCTATAGGAGGACACATTGAGCAAACATCCAGTGTACATGTAACTGCCTCCTGGTGCAAGATTACTTATTTCTGAACTTAATTCAATAGAGAACATTTACACTGTCCTTTTGACCTTGACCTCACATTGAAATTCAAATGCCTAACCTAGGGTACAAATTTGACTGGTTGTTCCCACCATGGCACCAATTTCAAACATACTATAAAATGCATGGTAGCAGCTTTTTGGTATTATGACTGCATTTAAGCACAGCAATTGTAACAGTGATTCAGAGAAATACAGCTCAGAGTATCTATGGTACATTAAATCATTGACTTCTGTCTGCAATGTAATGTTTACATTGAAATTCCATGTTTAAAAACAAATGACCACTCCATAGTTTACAGTATGCCTTAAATTGGCCAGGAATCCAAAATGGCTAGGAATCAGATTTGAATGATGTAAAAAAGCTTTTAATTGGTTGGATATCTGATTTACTTACAGCTATCCTCTTGTACATGTGCTGCAAATGCAAATTTGGTACAAAGTCAGCAGTGTGATAAGTTAAACTGACCCCATGGACTGATAAATACCCATCTACAGAGTCTAAAATCTTATGAAATGAACTATTCATCTTATTAAATTGACAAATAAGTCTTTTATTTATTTAAACCTGGCACCAACTTATATTTTCACTGCATATATTTAGAAATAATTGCATTTCAACTGCAGAAGGCCACAATTTATTACCATAGTTTGTAAAGTTTGGGCTTCAGATTTCAAAATTTAAAATTAAATTTGGTATATTGATGCATTTTGTTTATTAAAATTAGAAAAAGTGGATTGTAATCCACATTTTAAGCCTATATATACTTTAACTTTTCAACCTGAATGAAAATTTTGAAAAGATTAAAATTTTTGTCATTTGTCATATTTGCGAAAAAAGTTGACCCCTCCCTGACTTGTCGCGACAAACATATTAGTATATAAAATACACTGAAGCATTGCGAAAAGTTAAAACAAATATTTATTGACAAATTTCAACCAGTGTAATGCTTAATGACTTATTCCTCTATACCTAGCAGCCAAAACTATACTAGCATATACAAAAAATTAAAATAAAATCTAAGCAAATGTAAAATGGTCCCTTTTGGTAGCATACAAACAAAACATGAAGTTCTTCAGAGTTACATGCAAAATTAGGTCCGAAATAAAAATATGGATATTCCTAGGCCACTGGTGTTGACAAATAGTTCATGCTTTCAATTACATATATAAAGGCTGCACATCTTACAAGTACATATACATATACTGATACAAAGTGTCATTTTCATCAAGTGAAGTTATAACAAATAAGTTGAGGTCTGCATGTAATACACAACCAAAAATTAATGATCAATAGAACCATGAAAGCACTTTCAAAATAAAATCAGGTGAAAAGGTATAAAAAAGCTGCAAAATCATTACTATATTGAATATTTGTTAAAGTAGACAGAATATAAGTAAATTAACAAAATCAGGCTGTTAAAGGGTTGTGTTCGTGCAACATACAACGTACATTTGTACGCTTGGTCCTTTTATATTTGTCATACTCAGTACAAGATCTTTCTATCTCAAAACAAACAAAACAACGTTATAGTATCAATCAAAAATACAGGGATGGATAGACCAAGGCCGGATTTACCAACGCCCGATTGTGATAAGGCCAGACTGACATGGGGCCTGACTGTTGGAAGGCTGGATGATCTTGAAACCCGCTTCAGGACCCTATGATAAACATGCATATCCTAGTCCTATAATTGAATGTTAATAAGTCCCAGGTGTACATGGTGTGAGGATCTGTGTATACAAATATTTGTAACACAATAACAAATATTTTAGCATAACTAAGTCTATATTCTGAGTTTTTTTTGCATGATAGGGTCTGTCGATACAACCTAATTTGGTTTCTGTGCCTGAAACTAATTACAAAACAATTCCATTTTTGGTGTTTCGAAAAATGATTAATGAACGTGTTTAATATTTTCGTACTGTATCACAAAAAATGTGCACAGGTCGAGCTTCCCCACGAAAAGTATATGTCCTAGTGTTTTGTCGTACTTACATTTCATATGAAGACTGCATTCTATATACATCTACCGGTATTGTTCTTCATGTTATGGAAGCACTGAATATCCAATCTAAATACTGAAATTGGTGATTAATTTCAAATATATGCACATATTCAGTATCAAGAGAGTATTCCAGTATTACAGTGAAGTTGCTGTACCTACATAACAGCTGTAGTTATTACTAAAACGGCGTTAAACGTCAAAAATTTCTTTCGTTATGATCAGGGAATATCTTAGTCTAGGGAAATGAAACGTGATGAACAACGAAAACCGGATAATTGTTCAGGAAAATAATAATTTACCGCATCGGAAAGATATGAATGTGATGCGCGATTCAAACCGAAATGTCCCCCTCCCTAATTATTTACAAAGAAAAATTGGAAACTGTACTTTTGCTGGTTGTGAAAGTCTTTTCCGGTTGGCAACGTCATTTATTTCCTCTTTACAACATTACAAAACTTTTTGCATATGGTTGCTAAGGACTTTCATGGCAAATAACGTTGTTGCTAAGGACCTTGACCTTTGACCTTGACCCCATTCTGTCGGCCATATTGAACTTAACATTTTATCTTCCTATAGTTTAATTGTATCTTTAATAGTTTTTGAGATATAAGCAGAAAACCCTTAAATCGGATCTCGAAAAATGGTTTTTTGGCCGTAGGTCCAAAACCAATGGTCCATTGATTTTGGACCCAAGGTACCAAATGTAGATCTTAATAAGGCTAACATTTTCTCCAATACATTTAATCAGCTATCTATTACAGTTTTCGAGTTAATCCACTAACAATGTTCAAGGTCAAAGGTCAAGGTCACAATTCACCTTTGACCTTGACATCATTTGAAAGGTCAAGTCTTGCCATCAACATTGGTGAAGGTTTCAGGTCTCTACCACTAACCGTTTTGGAGTATTTAGCAATAACGGTAACTCAAAATCTTTCAAAGGGCAATAACTCATACAAAGAGTCGTCGAATCTCTTTGGACAAAATGTAACAAAGTTGCGTCTCGTAAAGATGAACATTTTCCCTATTACATTTAATCAGCTATCTGTTACAGTTTCCGAGTTTATCCGCTAACAAGGTCAAAGGTCACGGTCAAAGGTCACCGATGACCTTCAACCTGGTACTCAAATTGAAGGTCTTTTCGCACTGATCACTTTAGATATATATGTTTACTATATTATCTGTAGGAGTTTAAAAGTTATTTGCAAAAAACCGATTTACCGAAACGCGTCAAGGGCTATAACTCAAAAACGGTTTGTCGTAGAGGTTTTGTTCTTTTGAATCAAATGTAGATCTCAATGAGAGGAGTATTTTTGCAATATAATGTTTTCAGAAATTTTTATCGTTTCCGAGATATTGCGATAACAAAATTTCAAATGGCGGCCATTTTGAAAATGGCTGACGAAAAATTTTTTTGATACCAGATTTGTAATCAGGACCATAAGAGCTACCTGGAAACCAAATTTGGTGGAAATCAGACAACTTTGAGAAATTTGCATATTTAGGGGTCAAAAACGCGTAACCGGGGTCGCGACCCAAAAAAATTTTTTTGCGTGATTAATCATCCTGAGGATGACTCGAACATTTTCCCCTATTCAGAATTTTGATATCGGTTACGGTTTATGAGGAGATCTGCTAACAAGATAAACCGTGTTAGGGGAGATAACTCCGTTACTAAAAATAGATCGATATGCTTGACTGAGTTTTGAAGTCCCGCAGTGATATCGATTCATGACACCAAGAGTCGAAATGATATGTCGCGTAGTTTTTTTACAGCGGTTGCGGCGGAAGAAAAAGAATAGAAAAAAAAAATAATTAAAAGGTCAATTGTTCAGAGAACAATTGCAAGGTCTTTCACCAGTTTTCACCATGATTACATGTTTGAGTTTGATTTTGTTGTGTATTTCAGTTCAAAATGTGTTGTAAACAAAAGTCCTGATCTTTTTTAGTCTTTTGCTCAACGGCTGATAAGGACTTTTTCGAAAAATTAGCTTGTTGCTAAGGACAGGAAAGTCACTTCCGGTTTGCAATGTCATTCATTTCCTCTTTACAACATTACGAAACTTTTTGCCTATGGTTGCTTAGGACCTTTATGGCATATAACGTTGTTGCTAAGGACCTTGACCTTTGACCTTGACCCCATTTTGTCGGCCATATTGAGCTGAACAATTTATCTTTTTATAGTTTCTTTGTATCTTTAATAGTTTTTGAGATATAGGCAAAAAACTCTTAAATCGGACCCCGAAAAATGTTTTTGGGGCAATAGGTCCAAAATGAATGGTCCAATTATTTTGGACCCCAGTGTCAAATGTACACCTCAATGAGACAAACATTCGCTCAAATACATTTGATCATCTATCTCTTACAGTTTACGAGTTAAAGCGATAACAAGACAAAAGGTCATCGGTGACCTTGACCAGTGACCTTTGACCTTGACATTTTTAGATGGCCATATATTACTTATTAACAATGGTGAAGGTTTCAGGTCTTTAAGACTTATCGTTCGGTAGTATCAAGCATTGACGGAAACTCAAAATCTTTCAAAGGGCAATAACTCATATAAAGAGTCTTCGAATCTCTTTGGACCAAATGTAACAAAGTTGCGTCTCATGACAATGAACATTTTTTTCATTACATGTCTTCAGCCATCTATTACGGTTTACGAGTTAAAGCGATAACAAGGCATTAGGTCATCCGTGACCTTCACCGCTGACCTTTGACCTTGACATTTTTAGATGGCCATACATGACTTATGAACAATAGTGAAGGTTTCAGGTCTCTACCACTTATCATTTGGGAGTATTTAGCATTAACGGAAACTCAAAATTTCTAAGGGCAATAACTCATATAAAGAGTCATCAAATCTCTTCGGACCAATGTAACAAAGTTGCGTCTCATGATAATGAACATTTTTCCCATTATATGTTTTCACCAATCTATTACGGTTTACGAGTTGAAGCGATAACAAGGTTTAAGGTCATCGGTGACCTTGACCGGTGACCTTTGACCTTGACATTTTTAGATGGTCATATATGATTTATGAACAATGGTGAAGGTTTCAGGTTTCTACGACTAATCGTTTGGGAGTATTTAGCAATAACGGAAACTCAAAATCTTTGAAAGGGCAATAACTCATATAAAGAGTCGTCAAATCTCTTCGGACCAAATATAACAAAGTTGCGCCTTATTACAATGAGTATTTTTCCCATTATATTTAATCAGCCATCTTTTATGGTTTACGAGATAGCCTGCTAACAAGGTCAAAGGTCACCGATAAAGGTCATCGATGACCTTTGACCTTGGAATTTTTGGATGTACAATATGTCATTTAGGATTAATGGTCAAGGTCCCAGGTCTGTAGGACTTACGGTTTGGAAGAAAAAAATTGTTCCGGAAACTCTAAATCTTTAAGGGGAAATGACTCCAAAAAACATACCGCATGATTTGGAGAAAAAATGTCCTAAAGTTCAATTTTGATATTCTGAACATTTTCCCATTACAATTCTTCAGCTATCTTTTAGGGTTTTTAAGATAAACGGATAAAAAGGTTTTTGGACCGGGGGAGATAACTCCGTAAGTAGAAATAGGCCAGCATCCAAGTTGTGATTTTTTTCGAGCGGTTAACTTTCCGATCAATAATAACTTATAAGCGAAGTTATATGTTGCATAGTTTTGTGGGCGCGATCCGGCAGAAGAAAAAGAATAATAATAATAATAAGAAAAAGAATAATAAAAGAAAAACAATAAGGTCTTTACGACCAAGGTCGTGAAAGACCTTAATAATCCGAAGAATTACAGTAAGGTCTTTCACATGTGGTGAAAGACCTTAATAATAATCCGAAGAATAACAATAAGGTCTTTCACTGTGGTGAAAGACCTTAATAATCGGAAGAATTACAGTTAGGTCTTTCACTGTGGTGAAAGACCTTAATAATAATCAGAAGGATTACAGTAAGGTCTTTCACTGTGGTGAAAGACCTTAATAATAATAATCGGAAGAATTACAATAAGGTCTTTCACATAGGGTGAAAGACCTTAATAATAATAACAATTAAAAGGTCAATTGTTCAGAGAACAATTGCAAGGTCTTTCACCAGTTTTCACCATGATTACATGTTTGAGTTTTGATTTTATTGTCTGTTTCGGTCAAAAATATGCAGACGACAATTAGACACACATTTTCTCCAATACATTTGACCACCTATCTCTTATAGTTTACGAGTTTAAGCGATAACAAGGCCCAAGGTCATTGGTGACCTTGACCGATGACCTTTGAACTTCACATTTTTAGATGACCATATATCACCTATGAACAATGGTGAAGTTTTCAGGTCTCTACGACTTATCGTTTGGGAGTATTTAGCAATCACGGAAACCCAAAATCTTTCAAAGGGCAATAACTCATATTAAGAGTCGTCGAATGTTTTCGGACTAAATGTAGCAAAGTTGCGTCTCGTAAAAGTGAACATTTTTCTCATTACATTTGATCAGCTATCTATTACGGTTTCTGAGTTTGTCTGATAACAAGGTCAAAGGTCACGGTCAAAGGTCACCGTTGACCTTCAACCTGGTGTTCAAATTGAAGCTCTCTTCGCACTGATCATTTTAAATATATATGTTTACTATAGTATCTATAAGCCTTTAAAAGTTATTCTCGAAAAACCAATTTGCTGAAACGCGTCAAGGGCTAGAACTCAAAAACGGTTCATCGAAGAGTTTTTACTCCAATGTATCAAATATAGATCTCAATGAGAGGAGTCTTTTTGCAATATAATGTTTTCATAAATTCTTTATCGTTTCGGAGATATCGCGATAACAAAATTTCAAATGGCGCCCATTTTGAAAATGGTGGACGCAATTTTTTTTTTGACGAACCAGAAATGTAGATCTTTATGAGAGGAGTAATTTTGCAACACAATGTTTTTATAAATTTTTTATCGTTTCCGAGATATCGCAATAACAAAATTTCGAATGGCGGCCATTTTGAAAATGGCGGGCGAACATTTTTTTTTGGGCCACAGATTTGTAATCAGGACCATGAGAGCTACCTGGAAACCAAATTTTATCGAAATACGATAACTTTGAGAAATCTGCATATTTAGGGGTCAACAAGGCGTAACCGGAGTCGTGACCCAAAAAAAATTTTTCCATGACAAATCATCCTTAGGATGGTTGCGACATTTTCCCCATATCAGAATTTTGTTATCGGTTACGGTTTTTGTGAAAACATGATTACAAGGTTTTCGGTCTTCGGGGAGATAACTCCGTTACTAAAAATAGATCGGTTTCACAGGGTGACTGGCTTCGACAGGACACTAAGCCCATTTATACCACCAAGTATCGAATTGATATGTCGCGACACTTTTTCGCGAAGTGCGGCAGAAAAAAAAAATAATAATAATTAAAAGGTCATTTGTTCAGGGAACAATTGCAAGGTCTTTCACCAGTTTTCACCATTTCATGTTTGAGTTTGATTAGTTGTCTATTTTGGTCAAAAATGTGATGTAATTAAAAGTTCTGAACATTGGTTGTGTTTTTCTCAGTGGTTGCTTAGGAAAAAACTAAAAAATTGGCTATGACCTTGACCTCTGACCTTGATGACCTTTGACCTTGTGCTCAAACTGAAGGTCTCTTCTTACTGATTAATATCATATGTTACTTGGCAATACTATCTGTAACGGTTTAAAAGTTAGAAACGCGTCAAGGGCAATAACTCAAAAACGGTTCGTCGCAGAGTTTTCGTTTAATTGAATCAAATGTAGATATCAATGACAGGAACATTTTTCCCATATAATGTTTTCATAAATTTTTATCGTTTCCGAGATATAGCGAGAACAAACTTCGAATAGCGGCCATTTTGAAAATGGCGGCCGAAAATTTTTTCGACCCCCTTTTTGTAATCAGGGCCACGAAAGCTACCTGGAAACAAAATTTCATCGAAATCCGACAACGTTGAGAAATTTGCATATTTAAGGGTCAAAAACGCGTAACCGGGGTCGCGACCCAAAATCATCCTAAGGATGAGTCTAACATTTTCCCCAACTCAGTTTTTTGATATCGGCTACGGTTTATGAGCTAACCTGCTAACAAAATAAACAATATTTGGGGAGATAACTCTGTTACTAAAAATAGAATCGGGTTTCAGGGTGACCTGTGTCGAGCTACGTCGGTGCTTGTTTAGTGTACCAAGTTTGGTTATGATTGGTCTATGCAGTTCGACAACATTGATGGCAGAAGAAGAAAAAGAAGAAGAAGAAGAATAATAATCAAAAGACAATTGTTCAGAGAACAATTGCAAGGTCTTTCCCAGTGAATGTTTTGTTTAGTGTTATGTTTTGTCATGTCACATGTTTAAAATCATCTTGATGAGATGCGTATTGTCTCCAATATATTACAGTAGCCATCTCTAATCGTTTTAAAGGTTTTACGATAAAAAAAAAACGAAAAAATTGGCTATGACCTTGACCGATGACCTTGATGACCTTTGACCTTGGATAAAATTGAAGGTCTCTTCTTACTGATTAATTTAATATGTTACATGACCATACTATCTGTAAAGGTTTAAAAGTTATACACAAAAAACCTGTTTCCGAAACAGGTCAAGGGCAATTACTCTTCAGGGAGTCATCGGAGAGCTTCGGTCTAATGGGCCAAATGTAGCCCTTGACATGGTGAACATTTTTGCTGATATAATTTTTCAGCTATCTATTATGGTTATTGAGTTTATATGCTAACAAGGTCAAAGGTCAAGGTCAAAGGTCACCGATGACCTTCAACCTGGTACTCAAATTGAAGGTCTTTTCATGCTGATCACTTTAAACATATATGTTTACTATATTATCTGTTAGCGTTTAAAAGTTATTCGCAAAAAACCGATTTACCGAAACGCGTCAAGGGCAATAACTCAAAAACGGTTTGTCGCAGACTTTTCGTTCACTTGAATCAAATGTAGATCTCAATGAGAGGAACATTTTTGCAATAAAATGTTTTATAAATTTTTTATCGTTTCCGAGATATAGCGAGAACAAAATTTCGAATGGCGGCCATTTTGAAAATGGCGGCCGAAAATTTTTTTTGACCCCTTTTTTGTAATCAGGGTCATCAGAGCTACCTGGAAACTAAATTTCATCAAAATCCGACAACTTTGGAAAATTTGCATATTTAGGGGTCAAAAACGCGTAACCGGGGTCGCGAACCAAAAAAATTTTTTTGGCATGACAAATCATCCTGAGGATGAGTCCAACATTTTCCCCAACTCAGTTTTTTTATATCGGTTACGGTTTATGAGCTTACCTGCTAACAAGATAACCCAAAGGTTCTGAGCTTATCCCCTAACAAGGTAAACCGCATTCGGGGAGGTAACTCCGTTACTATAAATAGCTCGATATGGTTGCGTAAGTTTTCGCATCCGCAGCTAGTATCGATCCATCACCTAAAGTATCGAAATAATATGTCGCGTAGTTTTTGAGC
The DNA here is from genome assembly GCA_002080025.1 of Modiolus philippinarum. Lineage (NCBI taxonomy): Eukaryota > Metazoa > Mollusca > Bivalvia > Mytilida > Modiolidae > Modiolus > Modiolus philippinarum. Next base: position 21,905 of record MJUU01064174.1, read on the forward strand.
ATGGCTGGGGGAAGAAAAAGAAAAAAAATTAAAAAGACAATTGTTCAGAGAACAATTGCAAGGTCTTTCCCAGTCAATGTTGTGTTTAGTGTTATGTTTTGTCATGTCACATGTTTAAAATCATCTTGATGAGATGCGTATTGTCTCCAATATATTAGAGTAGGCATTTCTAATCGTTTTTAAGATTTTACGTTAAAAAAAACGTAAAAATTGGCTATGACCTTGACCGATGACCTTGATGACCTTTGACCTTGGGATCAAATTGAAGGTCTCTTCTTACTGATTAATTTGATATGTTACATGACCATACTATCTGTAAAGGTTTAAAAGTTATAC
>MJUU01064174.1:29629-40860 GCA_002080025.1 Modiolus philippinarum
ATTACATGTCTTCAGCCATCTATTACGGTTTACGAGTGAAAGCGATAACAAGGTCAAAGGTCATCAGTGACCTTGACCGGTGACCTTTCACCTTGACATTTTTAGATGGCCATAATTGACTTATGATCAATGGTGAAAGTTTCAGGTCTCTACGACTTATCGTTTGGGAGTATTAAGCATTTAGGGAAACTCAAAATCTGTCAAAGGGCAATAACTCATATAAAGAGTCGTCGAATCTCTTAAGACCAAATGTAACAAAGTTGCGTCTCGTGACAATGAACATTTTTCCCATTACATGTCTTCAGCCATCTATTACGGTTTACGAGTGAAAGCGATAACAAGGTCAAAGGTCATAGGTGACTTTGACCGGTGACCTTTGACATTGACATTTGTAAATGGCCATACATGACTTATGAACAATGGTGAAGGTTTCAGGTCTCTACGACTTATCGTTTGGGAGTATTAAGCATTAACGGAAACTCAAAGGGCAATAACTCATATAAAGAGTCGTCGAATCTCTTCGAACCAAATGTAACAAAGTTGCGTCTCTTGACAATGAACATTTTTCCTATTACATGTCTTCAGCCATCTATTACGGTTTACGAGTGAAAGCGATAACAAGGTCAAAGGTCATCAGTGACCTTGACCGGTGACCTTTGACCTTCACATTTTTAGATGGCCATAATTGACTTATGATCAATGGTGAAGGTTTCAGGTCTCTACGACTTATCGTTTGGGAGTATTAAGCATTTACGGAAACTCAAAATCTGTCAAAGGGCAATAACTCATATAAAGAGTCGTCAAATCTCTTGGGACCAAATGTAACAAAGTTGCGTCTCGTGACAATGAACATTTTTCCCTTTACATGTCTTCAGCCATCTATTACGGTTTACGAGTGAAAGCGATAACAAGGTAAAAGGTCATCGGTGACCTTGACCTGTGACCTTTGACCTTGACATTTTAGATGGCCATAATTGACTTATGATCAATGGTGAAGGTTTCAGGTCTCTACGACTGATCGTTTGGGAGTATTAAGCATTTACGGAAACTCAAAATCTTTCAAAGGGCAATAACTCATATAAAGAGTCGTCGAATCTTTAAATAAAATTTTTTCATCATTTTTTTATCGTTTCCGAGATATCGCGATAACAAAATTTCGAATGGCGGCCATTTTGAAAATGGCGGACGAAAATTTTTTTTTTGACCAACCTTTGTAATCAGGGTCAATAAAGCTACCTGGAAACCAAATTTCATCAAAATCCGACAACTTTAAAAAAATTGCATATTTAGGGGTCAAAAACGCGTAACCAGGGTCGCGACCCAAACAAATTTTTTTGCATGATAAATCATCGTAGGGATGAATGAAAAATTTTCCCCACCTCAGATTTTTGATATCGGTTACGGTTTCTGAGTCTATCTGCTAACAACAAAAACAGAGGTCGGGGAGATAACTCTGTTACTAGAAATAGATTTCGTCCGTACCCTAAATTCGAAAGAGAATTTTCAACTTCCAGTTAGTACGCAAAGTTTCGTAATGATACGTCAAAAGGTTTTCCGTACAGAGACCTTACGGAAGAATAATAATAATAATAATAATAATAATAATAATAATAATAATAATCAGAAGAATTACTATAATGTCTTTCCGACTGGAGTCAGGAAAGACCTTAATAATGATAATAATAATAATAATAATAATAATCAGAAGAATTACTATAAGGTCTTTCCGACTGGAGTCGGGAAAGACCTTAATAATAATAATCAGAAGAATTTCTATAAGGTCTTTCCCCTGAAAGGGAAAGACCTTAATAATTAATAGGACAATTGTCCAGAGAACAATTGCAAGGTCTTTCCTAGTCAATGTTGTGTTTAATGGTATCTTTCGTCATGTCTCATGTTTAAAATCATCTTGATGAGATGCACATTGTCTCAAATATATTATAGTAGCCATTTCTAATCGTTTTAAAGATTTTACGATAAAAAAAAAACGTAAATTTGGCTATGACCTTAACCGATGACCTTGATGACCTTTGACCTTGGGATCAAATTGAAGGTCTCTTCTTACTGATTAATTTGATATGTTACATGACCATACTATCTCTAAAGGTTTAAAAGTTATATGCAAAAAACCTATTTCTGAAACGTGTCAAGGGCAATCACTCTTCAGGGAGTCATCGGAGAGCTTCGGTTCAAATGAGACAAATGTAGCCCTTGCCATGATGAACATTTTTGCTGATATACTTTTTTCAGCCATCTATTACGGTTTCCGAGTTCATCTGATAACAAGGTCAGAGGTCAAGGTCAAAGGTCACCGATGACCTTCAACCTGGCACTCAAATTGAAGGTCTTTTCATGCTGATCACTTTAAACATATATGTTTACATATTATCTGTAAGCGTTTAAAAGTTATTCGCAAAAAAAAAAAACGATTTACCGAAACTCGTCAAGGGCTATAACTCAAAAACGGTTCATCGGAGAGTTTTTGTTCAATTTGAACAAAATACAGATCTCAATGAGAGGAACATTTTTGCCATATAATGTTTTCAGAAATTTTTTATCGTTTCCGAAATATTGCGATAACAAAATTTCAAATTTAGTATCCAGGTTGCTTTAATGACCCTGATTACAAATCTGGGGCAAAAAAAAAATTTTCGTCCGCCATTTGAAATTTTGTTATCGCGATATCTCGGAAACGATAAAAAATTTCTGAAAACATTATATTGCAAAAATGTTCCGCTCATTGAGATCTACGTTTTGTTCAATTGAACAAAAACTCTCCGACGCGTTTCGGTAAATCGGTTTAATGCGAATAACTTTTAAACGCTTACAGATAATTTAGTAAACATATATGTTTAAAGTGATCAGCATGAAAAGACCTTCAATTTGTGTACCAGGTTGAAGGTCATCGGTGACTTTTGACCTTGACCTTTGGCCTTGTTATCAGATGAACTCGGAAACCGTAATAGATGGCTGAAAAAGTATCTCAGCAAAAATGTTCATCATGTCAAAGGCTACATTTGTCTCATTTGACCCGAAGCTCTCCGATGACTCTCTGAAGAGTTATTGCCCTTGACGCGTTTCAGAAATATATTTTTTGCGTATAACTTTTAAACCTTTACAGATAGTATGGTCATGTAACATATCAAATTAATCAGCAAGGAGAGACCTTCAATTTGATTCCAAGGTCAAAGGTCATCAAGGTCATCGGTCAAGGTCATAGCCAATTTTTATGTTTTTTTATCGTAAAATCTTAAAAACGATTAGAAATGGCTACTCTAATATATTGGAGACAATGATTTAAAACATGTGACATGACAAAACTTAACACTTAACACAACATTGACTGGGAAACACCTTGCAATTGTTGTCTGAACAATTGTCTTTTTAATTATTATTATTTTTCTTGTTCTTCCGTAAGGTCTCTGTACGGAAAACCTTTTGACGTATCATTACAAAACTTCGCGTACTAACTGGAAGTTGGAAATACTCTTTCGAGTTTAGGTTACGGACGAAATCTCTTTTTAGTAACAGAGTTACCTCCCAGAATGCGGTTTTTCTTGTTATCAGGTAAACTCAGAAACCGTAACCGATATCAAAATTCTGAATGGGGGAAAATGTTTCTTTCATCCTCAGGATGATTTGTCATGCAAAAAAAATTTTTGGGGTCGCGACCCCGGTTACGCGTTTTTGACCCGTAATTTTGTCGATTTCTCAAAGTTATCGGAATTTGATGAAAATGAGTATCCAGGTTGCTTTAATGACCCTGATTACATATCTGGGATCAAAAAATTTTTCGTCCGCCATTTTCAAAATGGCCGCCATTTGAAATTTTGTTATCGCGATATCTGGGAAACGATAAAAAATTTCTGAAAACATTATATTGCAAAAATGTTCCTCTCATTGAGATCTGTATTTTGTTCAATTGAACAAAAACTCTGCGACGAACGGTTTTTGAGTTATAGCCCTTGACGCGTTTCGGTAAATCGGTTTTTTGCGAATAACTTTGAAACGCTTACAGATAATATAGTAAACATATATGTTTAAAATTATCAGCATGAAAAGACCTTCAATTTGAGTACCAGGTTGAAGGTCATCGGTGACCTTTGACCTTGACCTTTGACCTTGTTATCAGATGAACTCGGAAACCGTAATAGATGGCTGAAAAGTATATCAGCAAAAATGTTCATCATGGCAAGGGTTACATTTGTCTCATTTGAACCGAAGCTCTCCGATGACTTCCTGAAGAGTTATTGCCCTTGACACGTTTCAGAAATAGGTTTTTTGCATATAACTTTTAAACCTTTACAGATAGTATGGTCATGTAACATATCAAATTAATCGGAGAGTTTTTGTTCAATGAATAAAATGTAGATCTCAAGGAGAGGAACATTTTTGCAATATAATGTTTTCAGAAATTTTTTATCGTTTCCGAGATATCGCGATAACAAAATTTCAAATGGCGGCCATTTTGAAAATGGCGGACGAAAAATTTGTTTGACCCCAGATTTGTAATCAGTGTCGTCAAAGCTACCTGGATACCAAATTTCATGAAATTCCGATACTTTGGAAATCGACAAAATTAGGGGTCAAAAACGCGTAACCGGGGTCGCGACCCCAAAAAATTTTTTTGCATGACAAATCATCCTGAGGATAAAAGAAACATTTTCCCCCATTCAGAATTTTGATATCGGTTACGGTTTCTGAGTTTACCTGATAACAAGAAAAACCGCAGTCGGGGAGATAACTCTGTTACTAAAAATAGATTTCGTCTATTCCCTAAATTCGAAAGAGTATTTCCAACTTCCAGTTAGTACGCGAAATTTCATAATGATACGTCAAAAGGTTTTCCGTACAGAGACCTCACGGAAGAAGAAGAAAAATAATGATAATAATAATAATAATTAAAAAGACAATTGTTCAGAGAACAATTGCAAGGTCTTTCCGAGTCAATGTTGTGTTTAGTGTTATGTTTTGTCATGTCACATGTTTAAAATCATCTTGATGAGATGCACATTGTCTCCAATATATTAGAGTAGCCATTTCTTATCGTTTTAAAGCTTTCACGATAAAAAAAACCGTAAAAATTGGCTATGACCTTGACCGATGACCTTGATGACCTTTGAAAAAAAAATGTTCAAATAAAAAAAGAAATCCAAAACATTAAATAAAAGAAATGAGAATAAAATAAAACAAAAACAATATGCCATAATCATAATATTAAGGATGATATTTATTCTATGAAACCAAAGACATCCATACTATCTGTTATGGTTTAAAAGTTCTACGTAAAAAACACTTCCCGATATGCGGATTTTGAAAATGGCGATCAAAAATTTTTTTTACCCCCTTTTTGTAATCAGGGTCATCAGAGCTACCCGGAAACCAAATTTCATCAAAATCCGACAACTTTGAAAAATTTGCATATTTAGGGGTCAAAAACGCGTAACCGGGGTCGCAACCCAAAAAAATTTTTTTGCATGATAAGTCATCCTGAGGATGAATGAAACATTTTCCCCACCTCAGATTTCTGATATCGGTTACGGTTTCTGAGTCTATCTGCTAACAACAAAAACAGGGGTCGGGGAGATAACTCTGTTACTAAAAATAGATTTCGTCTGTACCCCAAATTCGAAAGAGAATTTTCAACTTCCAGTTGGTACGCGAAAATTCGTAAAGTTCGTCAAAAGGTTTTCCGTACAGAGACCTTACGGAATAATAATAATAATAATAAAATAATAATAATAATTAAAAGGTCAATTGTTCAGAGAACAATTGCAAGGTCTTTCACCAGTTTTCACCATGATTACATACTTCGATTTGATTTTGATGTCTATTTCGGTCAAAAATGTAATGTAAACAAAAGTTCTGACTTTTATTAGTCTTTTGCTCAACGGTTGCTAAGGATTTTTTCGAAAAATAAGCTTGTTGCTAAGGATATGAAAGTCACTTCCGGTTAGCAATGTCATTTATTTCTTCTTTACAACATTACAAAACTTTTTGCATATCGTTGCTATGGACTTTTATGGTTAATAACGTTGTTGCTAAGGACCTTGACCTTTGACCTTGACCCCATTTTGTCGGCCATATTGAACTGAACATTTTATCTTTTTATAGTTTCTTTGTATCTTTAATAGTTTTTGAGATATTAGCAAAAACCCTAAAATCGGACCTCGAAAAATGTTTTTTGGGCCATAAGTCCAAACCAATGGTCCAAAAGTGTTGGTCCCAATGAAATAAATGTAGATCTCAATGGTATTTACATTTTCTGTAATGTATTTAATCATCTATCTCTTTTCATTTTGGAGATTTTACCTAAAAAAGACCAAAATTTGGTTATGACCTTGACCTTTGACTTTGATGACCTTTGACGTTGGACTCAAATTGAAGGCCTCTTCTTACTGATCAATTTGATATGTAACTTGACTATTCTATCTGTAACGGTTTAAAAGTTATTCGCGAAAAACCGATTTACCGAAACGCGTCAAGGGCTATAACTCAAAAACGGTAAGTCGCAGAAGTTTCAAGTAAATGTATCAAATGTAGATCGCAATGAGAGGAGTATTTTTCCAATATAATGTTTTCAGAAATTTTTTATCGTTTTCGAGATATTCCAAAATCAAAAATTTGAACGGCGGCCATTTTGAAAATGGCGGACAAAAAGATTTTTTTGACTCCAGATATATAATCAGGACCATGAAAGCTACCTGGAAATCAAATTTGGTGTAAATCCGATAACTTTGAGAAATCGTCAAATTTAGGGGTCAAAAACGCGTAACCGGGGTCGCGACCCCAAAAAATTTTTTTGCATCACAAATCATCTTGAGGATGAATCGAACATTTTCTCCCATTTAGAATTTTGATATCGGTTACGGTTTATGAGGAGATCTGAACACAAGATAAACAGTGATTGGGGAGATAACTCCGTTACTAAAAATAGATCGATATGAGGCCCTCGGCTTTGAGGTCCCATTCCAAGACCGAATCACGACACCAAGTATTGAAGTGATATGTCGCGTAGCTTTTTGTCACTGAGGGTGGCGGAAAGAAAAATAATAGTAGTAATAATAATAATAATTAAAAAGTCAATTGTTCAGAGAACAATTGCAAGGTCTTTCACCAGTTTTCACCATGATTTCATGTTCAGAGTTTGATTTTGTTATCTATTTATGTCAAAAATGTGATGCAAGTAAAAGTTGTGAACTGATTTAGGCTTTTGTTTAGTGGTTGCTAAGGACCTTTTCGATAAATAGCTTGTTGCTAAGGACAGAAAAGTCACTTCTGGTGAGCAATGTCATTATTTCCTCTTTACAACATTATAGTGATTTGTGGAACGGTTGGTAGGGACTTTCATGACAAATACTGTTGTTGCTAAGGACTTTCAACCTTTGACCTTGGCCTCATTTTGTTAGCCATATTGTACTGAACATTTTTTCCTGTATATAGTTTCATTATATCTTTAATAGTTTTTGAGAAAAAAGCAAAAAACCCTAAAATCTGACCTCGAGAAATGGTTTTCAAGCCATACATGTAGGTCCAAACCTATGATCCAAAAGTGTTGGATCCAATGAATGTAATGTAGATCTCAAAGGTATAACATTTTCTTCAATTTATTTAATCATCTATCTCTTATCATTTTGGAGATTTTACTTAAAAAAGGCCAAATTTAGCAATGATTGTTTACATTGAAATTCAATGTTTCCAAACAAATGACCACTCCATAGTTTACAGTATGCCTTAAATTGGTCAGGAATTCCAAATGACCAGGAATCAGATTTGAATGATGTAATAAAGCTTTTTATTGGGTGGATATCTGATTTACTTGCAGTTATCTCCTTGTAAATGTACTATGAGTGCAAATTTGGTAATAAGTAGGCCATGCGATAAGTTAAACTGACCCCCATGGACTGATTAATACATGTACCAATCTTATGAAATGAACTCTTCATCTTTATAAAAAGAGAAATAAGTCTTTTACATATTTAAACCTGGCACCAACTTATATATCAGATTTCAAAATGTAAAATAAAATTTGTCATTTTAATATGCATTTTGTTTAATAAAGTTAGAAAAAGTGGATTGTAATCCACATTTTAAGCCTATATATACCTTAACTTTTCAACCTGAAGGAAAATTTTGAAAAAAATTTAAATTCTGTCATTTGTCATATTTGCGAATAAAGTTGACCCCTACTTCACTTCTCGCTTCAAACATATTAGCATATATAATGCACCAAATCATTGCCAAAAGTAAAAACAAATATTTTTTGACAAATTTCAACCAGTATAATGCTCATTGACTGATTCTGCTATACCCAGCAGTCAAAACTATACAAGAATACCCAAAAAGTCAAAATTTGCTGAGTCAGCAATTTTTCCTTAATTCTAAGCTCTCATTTGATATTTTGATTTATATTCTTCAATGAATCAGTAAAGTCCATAAACTGAGCATAAAAAAGTAGTATTGAATGATACCATGTTAATATATGGCAATCTTGCATTTTTACCTAAAGATACATGTAGCACGGTACAGTTTCTTTTTCCATAGGCAACAATAGTAACATTTGCAAGATTTTCACCCATTCATAACTTTCCACCAGGATATTGTAGTATGCTTTCATTTAGAGCATTCATTTAAAATTAAAAAAAAATACCAGTGAAATATAGTCATGACCAATTCCCTAAAGAGCCTCTAATCAAAGTATGCACTGCCCGTCAGTTCACCTGCGGTCTATGTTGCATTGAAGGGCCTATCATATTACCAATATTTCTAAAAAAAATAATTTCCATGAATAAAGGGCACATGAAAGTTTCTTTCATATTTTCTTAATCCTAGATAATATGTCTATTTGAAAAAAAAATACAACATGAACATTATACTTAATTACAAATCAAAACTCTGCTTTCAGTATTAACACCTCTATACAATCTTGGGTACACAAAAGGGAGAAACCAGTTCTGTTTAGAAACTGTGCTGTGCTACCTATAGGAAGACACACTGAGCAAACATCCAGTGTACATGTAACTGCCTCCTGGTGCAAGATTACTTATTTCTGAACTAATTCAATAAAGAACACTTACATGTACATGTACCTTTTGACCTTGACCTCACATTGCCATTCAAATGCCTAACCTGGGGTACGTATATACAAATTTGACTGGTTGTTACCATCAATTTCAAACATACTATAAAATGCATGGTAGCAGCTTTCTTGGTATTATGACTGCATTTAAGCATAGCAATAGTAACAGTTATTCAGGGAAATACAGCTCAGAGTATCTATGGTACATTAAATCCTTGACTTCTGTCTGCAATGTTATGTTTACATTGAAATTCCATGTTTAAAAACAATAGACCACTCCATAGTTTACAGTATGCCTTAAATTGGCCAGGAATCAAAAATGGCTAGGAAATAGATTTGAATGATGTAATAAAGCTTTTAATTGGTTGGATATCTGATTTACTTTCAGCTATCCCCTTGTAAATGTACTGCAAATGCAAATTTGGTACTAAGTCAGCAGTGCAATAAGTTAAACTGACCCCATTGACTGATGAATATCCATCTAGCTATAGAGAGTCTAAAATCTTATGAAATGAACTATTCATCTTATTAAATTGACAAATAAGTCTTTTATTTATTTAAACCTGGCACCAACTTATAGTTTCACTGCTTATATTTAGAAATAATTGCATTTTCAACTGCAGAAGGCCACAATTTATTACCATAGTTTGTCAAGTTTGGGCTTCAGATTTCAAAATTCCATTTAAATTAAAATTAATTTAATTTTAAATTAAATACCAAAATTTAATTTGGTATGTTAATGCATTTTGTTTATCAAAATTAGAAAAAGTGGATTCTAATCAACATTTTAAGCCTATATATACCTTAACTTTTCAACCTGAAGGAAAAAATTAAAATTTTGTCATTTGTCATATTTGCGAATAAAGTTGACCCCTCCTTGACTTGTCGCGACAAACATACAAGTATATAAAATACTTGCGAATCATTGCGAAAAGTTAAAACAAATATTTATTGACAAATTTCGACCAGTATAATGCTTATTGACTGATTCTGCTATACCCAGCACCCATAACTATACTAGCATAAACAAAAAATTAAAATAAAATCTAAGCAAATTTAAAATGGTCCCTTTTGGTATCATACAAACAAAACATAAGTTCTTCAGAGTTACATGCAAATTAGGTCAGAAATAAAAATATTGAAATTCCTAGGCCACTGGTGTTGACAAATAGTTCATGCTTTCAATTACATATATAGAGGCTGCATATCTTACAAGTACATGTACTGATACAAAGTACCCAGTCGTTCCGTCCCCAGTAATTCCGGCCTCAAGTAGATCCGGCCCCAATTTGAAAGTAGTTCCGGCCCCATATATGAATTTAATTATTTAAACAAACAAGTTGCATGAATCTGCTTAATTAAATATAAATCACTTAATTAATTAGACTAATTAGCTCATACTATAGTATATAAAGAAGCCAATTAAAATGGATGTTTTCTTAAGTATGGGTGGTCAAATTGGTATTTAAATGATAAAAAAAATATTTGACTTATTAATTATATAATGTAGTTAATTAAAACTTAAATTACTTTGATATTTCTCTTGATTGGAAAATTTCTTTGATTTTGTTTTCAAAACAACGATTATCACCTAAAAGGCGAAGCTTAGAAAAAAAAACAACACACATGTAATGGCATAAGCCTATAATATCACCACTGAGATTACAAACAACACCAAAAAATTGTAACGTAAATTTCCATATAATTTGCATGCCATTTTTTCCATATTTGGCACTGATATTAAATAAAATATTTTTGCTATTTAAGTGATTAACTTTTCAGTTTAAGGAAATTAACCCTTTCAAATTACCTCGTTTTCAACTTGAAGGTTTAATACTTCAGAAACAAACATATATATATAGTCGTCATGGCTGTAGCATCATTAACTTTGGTAATCCAAGACATATAAATTCTTTTGAAGAGCATCAAACTGACCGTTCAGCATGCATATCGTGTATATATTTTCAAAGTTTGCTAGTTTGAAAGTAAAACATAAATCATCACGCAAAATCACTTAAAAAAAGGAGAAATTAAAGTTTGTTTTTCTTCATACTGCTGTCATCAAGATTCAAAGTGATAACAATTAACATACAAGAGAATAATTGTTCCATTTTCATTTCCAAGAATCAATATGCAGATCTATGCACCGTAC
>MJUU01064175.1:0-18667 GCA_002080025.1 Modiolus philippinarum
GTGATATGTGTATATAACATGTGATAATAAATACACAAGAAGAATACATGTTTGTTGTTATTTTGACTTGTAAAACCAGAATATGATAAATGATAATTACTTTACACAAAATATTTCACATAACATATTACATGTTTGTACAAGGATATATTTTTGGCAATGCTGCATTTTACTAAAAATATAAATGTTTTAAACCACAGGTTATACAATAATTGATGAAAAACACTTAAGATACAAAATACCGAAGTTGCTGCAAATGTATGGCAATTTCGACAAATATTGTCTCGTAAGTGCATATTAAGGTAGTAGACCTAGGTTAGGGGAAATAACTCTTAAAAATCACTTGCATGTTTGTTTTAATCATTTTCATAAATATATTGTAAGCTTCTAAGTAACACAGATGATTTTGATTCTTTTTCACGTCAATGCTTAAAAAGCGTCAATGAAACTGACTGTTTCAAACACCTTGCTGATTTAAAGAGTTATCTCCCTTAACCTAGGCCTACTACCTTAAATCAACAATTGGAAGACCACAAACATTTGTGAATTTGATAGGGATAAACACAATTTTTCTGAAATTTAGATATTGCAAGTTTCCAAATAAAATCGGTGGTCGGGTAAGCACCCAAGTGCTGACTTCTGAGTTAGTGAATGCCCTCGGGAACTAACAGTCCACCAGCAGAGGCATTGGCTCGCTGTAATATATATGCAAAATACCGAAGTTGTTGTATAACTTAGTTTCTGCAAATGGCCATTTTAACATTCTCTTTGAGGGTGAAGATTAAAATGTTTTGTTGTTGTGTTCGTTCAACTATTCGCTGCTGTATTTTTTCTGTCGTTTTCATATCAATATTTGTTCATTTCCCATTTTCAAAATTTTATCTTGTGATTTCATTACTGTTTTTAAAGACAATAAAAAAAAAATTTAAATATCTTTTTTTCACAAAATCGACAAATATGGACGAAGTATGATACGGTTAATTATTTAATCTTGAATGTTAAAAATATAAAAAAAATATTCAACTTCTCAGCCAGAAAGTTGTCATGTCCTCAGCAATGACATTCCTTCTTGTATATCTGTATCTAAAATAATAGGATACGAGGACCTCTATAACACATCTTTATTGCTTTATATAAGACTATTGTTTAAAGAAAATGATTGACAGTTTGCTAGTTATTGATTGACACCTAACAAGCTCTAGGACTAAACAGTACTCTTTTAGTAATATGATTGACAGTACGCAAGTTCTTGATTTACAAGTTGGCAATCACTCTATGACGAAGTAGTAGGCTTTCTAGCAATGGTCACTTGAATTTTTTCTTGCTACAACCTTTGTGGAAATTTTTTTTCGCATGCACAGCACAATACACTTACACTTTCCACACATTAAGTGTCACTTTATGAACATGTCTAGGTTGTTCCTTGTATCTAATATCACAATGGATTAATAACAATAACATATTGGTATGCTATGCTTCTTTCTTTACTTCATATATGAGTATGATTTTAGTTTATGGTTGTTTTGATTATCCCTGCAGCTCGTCGTTCCGTATTCTTTTTGCCTTTAATTTTGGACATTTTTGGTACAATAATGTTTCCAATTACAAAAACAGTGCCGTAGTAAGTTACACTTATCCCTTGATTTGATATTGTATAAAAAATATTTTATTAAGCCAAACAAACATAGAGAATCAAAATAGAACATCAAATTAGGAAAACAGGTAAATAAACACATTTACAAATTCCTCTCCGTATTACAAAAATGTATACAAATGAATGCAAGGTACAGTACTACTGTACACTACTTCAATGAAAAAGGAGGAGTGGCGTGCCATAAAATCGGTTTATCCCACCATTTCCTCTTGAAATAACTGTACCAAGACAGGACCATCGCAAGTGACAATATTTTCAGTGGTATTGCAACTATTGTGCCTTTTTGTCATTTGCATTTTTGCTCTTGACAATTCTGTTCTGTAATTTTGTTATTACCCCCATTGATATATGAAAATCAAGAAAATGCACAAAGACTATTGATTATTGTGAGATCTGCAAAACTCACTATCGAATATTGCTTATTGTAACGCAGAGCGTTACAGATGTCCCCAAACGAACATTGTTAATGTTTTCCACAGTTTCCATGGCAACAGCAGCATTTATGAGATTTCTAAGACTAAACATTAATTTTTACACGTCAGATAACTACCGGTAAAATTTCATCCAGTTGTACCACTTTGAATTTTCCTGCCTTTTTCCATTTCTATGGCAATAGCAATAATCTTATATAGAAATTTTGAGGCTTAAAATCATTTCTACACATGCTGGACAACCTTCCCGTTAGCCTTAATCCCAATTGAAGCATTATAAATTTTCCCGCCTTTTTTCCGTTTCCATGGCAACGGTCGCCATTTTGAAAATTTTGAGACCAAAAACAATTCTATGCATGCTAGGCAACCTTCCTGTAAAATTTCATCCAATTCTGAGCATTTGAATTTTCCCCGCCTTTTTTCCGTTTCCATGGCAACGGTCGCCATTTTATAAATGTTGAGACCAAAAATCAATTCTATGCACGCTAGGCAACCTTCCTGTACAATTTCATCCAATTCTGAGCACTTTGAATTTTCCCGCCTTTTTTTCCGTTTCCATGGCAACGGCGACCATTTTGAAAATTTTGAAATACTAATATATGCCAACATTCCTGTTCGGGCCAATAGTTTCTGAGAAACGTGTCGGACAAGAATTGAGCGGAAGAAAGAAGAAGATAAAAAAAACAAAAAATAATAATAATAATTTATAATTCTATCAGGATGCTGATATAAAGTCTCCCAAACGAACTCCCATATCAGAAATCAGGGCTACAAATCACTTCCAAACAACCTATTGCAACCTGTCTGTAGAGTTTTATTCAATTCTGAGCACTTTGGATTTTTCGACTTTTTGTTCTGTTTCCATGGCAACGGAAGTCAGTTTGAAGTCTTTGACACCAAAAACCAATTTCCCACACCCAGGGTACTCTTTATGTAAAGTTTCAACCAATTCTGAATATTTTCATTTTCCCGCCTTTTTTGCCATTTCCATGGTAACTGGTGCCAATCTTAAGTCTTGGAGACCAGAAACCAATTCCCCATGTCCTAAGCAACTTTCCTGTAAAATTTCATCTAAATCTGAGCACTTTCATTTTCTCGCCTTTTTTGCCATTTTCATGGGAACCGGTGCCAATCTGAAGTCTTGGATACCAGAAACCAATTCCCCATGTCCTAAGCAACTTTCCTGTAAAATTTCATCCAAATCTGAGCACTTTCATTTTCCCGCCTTTTTTGCCATTTTCATGGGAACCGGTGTCGTTTTGAAAATTTCAAGACCTGTTTGCATCTTTCGGGATAAGGATCCATCTTCATGTGAAGTTTGGTCGAGATCCGACCATTAGTTACCGAGAAAATGGTCGGACAAATTTCGAGGCGGAAAGAGAAGAACAAGAAAAATAAATTAATAACTAGATTTGCAATTGCAAGCAATAGCTGATGTCGTCCCTGGCAGCCAATTCGATGCTCCCATCTTGTTCGCAGCGTCCAAATCTACCTAAAAATAAATTTTCGTTAAATCCGACAAAGTTGAAATTTTGACGTATTTTGGGCAGCCATCTTGGAAATGGCGGCCATTTTGAAAAAAAATTTCTTCGCGTAAATTCCTTCGGCTCATCTTATGGAACATTTATGCGAAATATGAAGGAATTCTGCAATGCAGTTCCTGAGTTAATGAATCTTTTATATTTTAACGTAAAATGGCGGCCATCTTGGAAATGGCGGCCATTTGGAAAAATTTCTTCGCGTAAATTCCATTCGGCTCATCTTATCGAACATTTATGCAAAATATGAAGAAATTCTGCAAAGCAGTTCCTGAGTTAATGAATCTTCTATATTTTAACGTAAAATGGCGGTCATCTTGGAAAGGGCGGCCATTTTGAAAAATTTCTTCGAGAGAATTCCTTTGGCTCATCTTACTAAACATTTATGTGAAATATGAAGAAATTCTGCAAAACAGTTTCTGAGTTATTGAATCTTCTATTTTTTAACGTAAAATGGCGGCCATTTTGAAAAAATTTTCACCGTCATGCATAACTTCACATGGTGTTTCAACTGTGTGCCAAGTATCAAGTGATTCTGTTCAAGCATCTCTGAGTAAAGCTCTGGACAAAATTATTGGAAGTAAAATAATAAAGAAACCGGAATAATAACAAAGAAACGGAACAATAACAATATGTCTCCCCGACTTCGTCTGGGTCGACATAACTAGATTTGCAATTGCAAGCAATAGCTGATGTCGCCCCTGGCAGCCAATTCGATGACTCTATCTTGTTCGCAGCGTCAAAATCTACCTAGAAATCAATTTTCATTGAAATCGGACAAGTTGAAATTTTGACGTAAATCTTGGAAATGGCGGTCATTTTGAAAATTTTTTCACCGTCATGCATAACTTCACATGGTGGTTCAACTGTGTGCCAAGTATCAAGTGATTATGTTCAGGCATCTCTGAGAACTCGCCTGGACAAAATTATTGGAAGTAAAATAATAAGAAGAAACCGTAATAATAATAATAATAATAATAATAATAATAACAAAGAAACGGAACAATAACAATATGTCTCCCCGACTTCGTCTGGGGCGACATAATAATAAGAATTGAGTAAAAACAATAAGTCTCCCCAAACTTCGTTTGGGAGACTTAACAAGTGATAACTGTGTTCGCAAGCGAAACACAAAAGTCTCCCAAACGACTCCCATATCGGATTTCAAGGCATTACGAGACTCCCTTAAGAAAAAAATTTGGGCAGGGGTTCCCCTTATAAATTAGTTTATACATATTGCTAAAATCAAATAATAACATGCAGAAGAAAACAAGTTTTTCTCAATATCATAGGTTTCTGGCTTGGTTTCCATGGCAACCAAATGCACCATTATCCTTTACACCCAATTTCATACCTTGTTCCAAAAAAATTTTGGGCAGGGGTTCCCCTTATAACTTAAGTAATACATATAGCTGTAATAAAAATACAACAATTAACAATTATCAACAGTAATTGCGATTTTCTAAAAAAATTATAGTTTTTAGTATAGTTTCCATGGCAACCATAGTTATTTTAGGATTTCCCCATCCAATACAATCAATTTAAAACCCCTTTCCAAAAAAAATTTGGGCAGGGGTTCTCCTTATAATCTTAGTTATACATATGGCTGTAATCAAAATACTATTATCAACAAAAACTACTTTTTTCCCAAAATTTCAATTTTTTTGTATGGTTTCCATAGCAACGGTACTTATTTGTAAATTTCCGATGCTGTGGAACCCTTTCTTACGTGACACTCACCTTTCCTGTGAAGTTTCATGAAGTTGGTGTTAATAGTTTTGAGATACAGTGAAAAAAAAATGCAAAAAACATTCAAAATTTCATTTTCCCATAGGGTTAACATTGACGACACCACCCCTTTTTGAGCCCCCCAAATGTTACCTTAATGGACCCCCTTGAAAATATTTTTCATGATTGCACATCTAGATATATGGGACTAATATCTTACAATGTTTGAACACTCTAGGTCTGATGGTCTCTGAGATCTGCTTCGGACAAGTTCAAGGTGACGAGAATAAAGAAAGATGGAAGAATTTTAATTATAATAATTTATAACTGTATCAGGATGCTGATACAAAAGTCTCCCAAACGAAGTCCCAAATCAGAAATCTGGGCTACAAATCACTTCCACACATTGCAGGCAACCTGTCTGTTGAGTTTCATTCAATTCTAAGCACTTTCAATTTTCCTGCCTTTTTGTTATTTCAATGGCAACGGGTGCCATTTTGAAGTCTTGGACATCGGAAACCTATTCCCCATGTCCTAAGCAACCTTCTTGTAAATTTTCATCCAATTCCGAGCACTTTGATTTTCCCGCCTTTTTGCCATTTCCATGGCAACCGGTGCCATTTTGAAGTCTTTGAAACCGGAAACCTAATACCAATGTCCTAAGCAACCTTCCTGTAAATTTTAATCCAATTCCGAGCACTTTGATTTTCCCGCTTTTTTGCCATTTTCATGGGAACCGGTGCCGTTTTGAAAATTCCAAGACCTGTTTGCATCTTTCGGAATAAGGATCCATCTTCATGTGAAGTTTGGTCAAGATCCGGCCATTAGTTTCCGAGAAAATGGTCGGACAAATTTCAAGGCGGAAAGAGAAGAACAAGTAAAATAACGAGTGATGATATGTTTGCATGCAAACACAAGTCACCCAAACCAGATTCCATACCCAATAGCTTTTTGAAAAATGCTGAGTTGTATATTTATCACCAATGATTGTAATAGTTTGTTCTGAAATATTTGTTTCTATTCCTTATGTAAGAAGTAGTGTCATAAACTCATTATCTTTTCGTCTTTCAGTGTTAGTAGTACTTTGATTCACAGGTTAACACTTCATAAGTGTATCAGAAAGGAAGTTGCGTCATAATGGTTTCATTATTGATTCATTGATGAAACCAACATTCAAAGCTTAATATTATACAGTTACTGTCTTTTGTTGAGGTAAATGTGCAGTGTTATTGACTTTTGGGGAAACAGATATTCATCGAGCCGCATGGCGAGGTGAATATCTGTTTTCCCAAAAGTCAATAACACTGCACATTTCCCGAAACTAAAGACAGTAACTGTTTTATTCTATTATCCGATAAATACATAATAATTCTTTTTATTATGTATTATACTATACACCTAGAAATTTTCTATGGGTGTCGAATTAACGATTAAAGAGGCTTTGAACATTTGCATAAAATAAATGAAATATATACTTTTAAAAAAATATTTTGAGGATAAGTGAAACAATAAATATAACATTATTATTATCTTTACTGTCAGAAATTTACAGATTCTAGCTAACACTAAGTTTGCGGCTTTTTTCCATTGTTCGTCATTGGTGGGAGATTGTGAAGAAGGGAGGGAATTGACATTTTAATGTAACAAGCGAACGTTCTTTAAAGACTTATTTAAAGAATAAATTTTTTATCCTAAATAATCGATGATTTCTGTCTTTTAAATGAATGCTTGTGTTCTTCCTTTTCACTCCTTGCATCTGTGTAATGTGCGACGATTCTGCGCTATGTGTTGTCGACATCCGTCGGGAGATTTTTCCCCAAACTATTGTGTGAACACCTTTACAAGTGTTACGCTGACTTGTTTCGTATTTTAAGTGTCTTCCTCTTTGCATATTTGCACCATTTTCGCTGATCTTCTTTTCTTTAGATGAAGCAATTATGTTTTTAGTGATGCCGATGACGTTGTCACGCGACAATGTTACATAGTAATGTGATTGGACGATATAAATACGGGATTTCCCTTTTTCTAAAAATATGTCGCACGTGACGTTTCCCGCGGTGAATATCCTTTTCATGGAGTGAATATCCTTTCTATCGAGTGAATATCCTTTTTTATTCATTTTAATGTCAATGCAACTATTATAGAATATGTACATTTATAGATACTTGAATTTGAAATAAAGCTTTAGGGCTGTGACCTTGACCTTTGACCTTGACCTCATTTTGAAGATCCATACTTTCTGAACATTTTGTACGTTGAATGTCTCTTAGTATCTTCAATGGTATTTGAGCTATAAGCAAAAAACGCAAAATTCGGACATCAAAATTAGTTTTCGTTCCATAAACCGAAAACGGTTGGTCCAATAATTTTGGACCCAAGGTAACAAATGTAGATCGTAATAAGACACACATTTTTGCCATTACATGTTATCAGCTATCTATTAGTTTATGAGTTATTACAAAAACAAGGCCTAGGGTCAAAGTTCAAAGTGACCAATGACCTTTGACCTTGGCAATTTTAAATGTAACACGTATCACCTAAATTGAATGGAAAAGGTTTCAGGTTTCTATCTCTTACCGTTTTCGAGAAAAAACATGCTAAAAGAGGTGACGAAACTTTCAAGGGGCATTACTCTTGAACGGTGCATCATAGAATTTCGGTCCAAATGTAACATAGGTCCGTCATGATATAATAAACATTTTGCCATACCAATTAATCAGCTATCATGTACAGTTTTCGAGATATTCAAATCACAAGATTTGAGGTCAAAGTTCAAAGTGACCAATGACCGTGGTCATTTTGGAAATTCAAAGACCTTCTTGCACATCTTGGGGTGTTTGTCTACATTGGTGCCATGTTTCATTAAGTTTGAAATACCCATCTCTTAGATATTGTTTGGACAAAGTTCATAACATTCATTGGAGAATAATAATAATGAAAAATAATAAGAAACAGAGTAAACACAACAAGTCACCAAACTTCGTTTGGGTGACTTAAAAACTTCGTTTGGGTGACTTAATAGTAAGAATTGAGTAAAAACAATAAGTCTCCCCAAACTTCGTTGGGAGACTTGATAAGAAACGCAACAAATACAATAAGTCTCCCAAACTTCGTTTGGGAGACTTAATAAGAAACGGAGTAAACACAATATGTCTCCCAAACTTCGTTTGGGGGACATAATTATTGTCAGGAGATCTAAGAAACTCTTCATATGCATTTAGACAGAAAACACAAACAAACAATCATTTGCAAAGTTGGTCAGTCAATTTAGCTGTGACTTTACTTAAGGTAGATCGACACTAATACACGGCGCATTCGATTGGCGCATTTGCGAAACACGAGTCGGATGCGGATTTGACTTGATTTTCAAGCCGGAATATTCCTTATTTGGCCTTTTCATTGTGACGTCATAATAGGTCGGCATACACTTTCCCGCGAATTAGCTCCCTTTTCCCGTCATTGTTGTATTTTTCGTTAACTAAATAAAATATCTCTCTAAATCAAACGGTGACATATAGATTTTTTCAGCTCAACATATAGCTAGTATATATCTCTTAAAAAAATAAAGAAAATCTATCTGGTATTTATTTCATATGAAAGCTAAATAATAAGCATGTTGTCACATTTCCCGTTATATTCTTTGTAAATATTGCTGAAAAATGCTGAATTTGGCCTGATTTTCAAAGCCTGATTACAGAAAAAGATTATCGGTGACATATCATTTTTATTTTATTTTTTTAACTAATGGACTAAGACCTACAAAATATCTCAAATCTGATATTTTTATTAGGATCGATCTACCTTAAGCCGTGACCACTGAGCACAATTCCCAATTCTTGCTCCTTTAAAGTGTTTAAACTTTGTTATTAGTTCCATTTTTCGGTAAGAGGCAACCAACTCTCACTTGATACCGCGGATTTTTAATTTTACTTTTAAGGAGGCAGAAGCTAAGTGTTTGTGGCTATTAAAAAGTTGAAAGTAATCAAATAAGGCGTGTATAGTGGTTTTAGTTATCCTCTTTATTATACTGATACGTACTTATTCACTTAGGCGATACGGACAACCTTGATTTTGTTTCAAAAAGATATGAATGAATTATTTGTTTTCGGATACCCGAGGAAACTGCAGGATATTTCATCAAAAATATAAAGCGATACAAGGCTGTATAATCGCAAAATTTCAAATTGGTCGACTTTTTTTAATTTCACGTCGGCTGAGATATTCTCAAAAATTATTTTGGAGAAAACTGCTCAATCATATAATATCTTTATTTACTTGTATATGTTTTTAACGTTTTATTGCCTTAAATATTCAGCGATATTATATTTTAACATCATGTCTTAATATTTTAACCATGTCACGTTTTAGAAATAACATTTTATCACTAATGCACAAGAATAATACACAATTGTGTTAATTTTGACGTGCAAAACCAACATAAATAACTTGATATAACACTTATATAATTACAAATGCATGTACATTAAAGATTAGACCAAGTTGCATGTTTTACAAAATGTGATACACATGTAATGTTAGTCATCTATACGCCCTCTAGGCCTATAGGTACAGCTAGTTTTTAGCGTCCATTTCCAATTTTTTTACCTATTCTGGATGAGGTGAATTTATCTCTCTCTTCTAGGCCATCACTGTTTGTCCTTTATAGAACCTTGTTTTCTGGACAATGTTTCTGCTGCAATTTATTTGGAGCGGTACCAGGGTATTTTTCAAGCAACCAAAAGAAACTGGTCATTTGTACCATTTCTTCATTTTTCAATGCACACCAACATTTTAAATTGTCCTACTCGAACGATATTTTTCTTAATGACTTTACATTTTACATTTAGTAATGAAACGCAAACAAAAAGAAAACTGACATTATTGACATTTGTTAACACTAAAATAACATCAGCATTACCTTAAGCAAAAACTCTACATGTACAGTTTCCCATTACATAAATTACCTTGAAATACAAACTGTTCTCTAAGTAACCTTGCTTAAATTTAGGTGAATAAATTGGGTATATTTTTAGAAAAAATTCCTAACAGGATATTTACTGGTATCGAATTATTCCCTTCTAGAAAAATTTCTTTTGTATTTGTTTAAGTAATGGACAGGTGTCTCAACTTATTGGACTGTTCCAATAAACTTAATGGACTGCTACTCTTAGTACTGTCCATTAAGATATATATATTTTATGAAAAGAACAAAAGATTACGTCACAATCATGTTTTAAGTAAAGGAGAAAAGACGATAACTGTCCATTATGTGAAAAAGAAGAACAATAAGAATAATGGACAGTTTGTGGCTTTTCTCCTACTTAAAACATGATTTTCAACGTTGAAATACCATCAAAAATCAGTTTAATAACTGATTCTCAAATTCTATTGTTTTAATAATGGACACTTTATGTGAGTATATATATCAAATGCTTTCCAAATAAGGTAGTTACTTGGCCTATTTAAAAGGGTGGGTCAGAACTAGTTGCATTCATTATAGTCGCAACATGGGATCCAATACGGACGGTGAAAGAATATTTCTTACTCATTCTACATCAGTCTACTGAACACTACTGATAGCTTTCTTATTGGAAAAAGAAAACCCTATTCCAAATTTCAATGTAAAAAATGATCTTTTTCCGATATTTTGGAGATGAACCCTTGAAAACGACAGAAGACACCGAAAATGACAGTTGATTTTCGCCGATCAATTTAAAAGATCGCTTCAATAGTTAACTTAAATAATTACCGAATGTGAAACATCAACTAGCAAGAAATTGTGAGTTCCGCCGTCTCAGACAAAAAGGACTCATCATGTGTAAGCGTAAAAGTAAAACATGTCCGTTAGGAAAATTTGATAACAGAATAAAGCTCTAAGGAAGATATATATGTGGAACAATTGTCCGAGCAAAATTTTGACTAGAAATTTTCTGTCAACTCTAGTCAATTTTTCTAGAGAATACGTTTATTCCGAACACATTTCTACACGGACATATTTTTCACTTAAACAAGTGGCTGTGAAATACTTATAAACAGATAAATATATCGGCGCATTTCATTTGGGCGCAAGATTTATTTCAAATGGGCGCAAAAAATATACTTCATTTGGGCGCAAATAAAAATCTTTCATTTGGGCGCATAATTATTTTACCTGTACTTTAAATGTACGATGTGGAGAATAATAACATAATGGCCCTGTCACACTATAACGCACAGCGCCAACGTGTGCCGACGTGTGGAAAATTTTTAGTACACGTTGGTGTGCGTTGTGTAAGTTATCATAGCTTATTGAATTAAATAAACCTTTAAAATGGTAGCAAAATGAAACAATGCAAAGAAATACAGTACCTTATCAGTTAGCCAGACAAAAATATGTCTGCTCCCCTGTTAACCAAGGGATGTCATAATACATAATGGCATGTCTTACTCGTCAACATATTTAAACAAAACTCGCACAATGCAAGAGCTCGTCTGTTTAAATTTCTTTACTCTCAAAAGCCATGGTAAAGATAACCTTATTCATGGTCAAAGATCAATGCATGAATTTAATGCAACTATATAAATATATTTTCATGTAATATATATAACTTACCTGTCCTATTTACCTGTGTGAAATATGCGCCCATTTGAAATACTTTACCTGCGCCCAAATAAAATACCCCTACTTTTTAAAATGCGCCCAAATGAAATGCGCCAAAATATATACCATTTGAATACAGACGATATTTATTTGAAATTGAAAATCTAAACAATCTGAGGGATTGTGGTTCCATGTATTTTTGTATTGGGATTTATTCTAGTGTTTGGTTTCATTTGTGATTATACTTATATGTTAGATTCATGTTTTGGATTTGAAATCAATTAAATAAAATCATACTTAATAATCCGGATAAATCAAGGATTTATTCACTATTTTTATCTAAGTGAAGCATTCCATTACTTGCATCTGTTGTATTGATGTGGTTTGTCGAATTCTTTCTCATTTCATTAATGACCAGGTTTTTGCTTATTACAATTCTTGAAATATTCTTCCTTTCTCGAAATGAAAAACGGACTTATTCATTGGCGGATCCAGTGGGAGGGTTCTGGCGGTCTGACCTCTTTTCTGGACAAAATATTAAACTTTGTGAAGAATCTAGGAAAGAATTGACAAAAATGTAAAAACAAAAACATAGACTGGGACCCCATTGGAGCTCCCTCCCATTTTTCGAGGGCTGGATCCGCTGGTGTTAGACAGATTCAATCAATATGAAACGCATTTGAAGTCATTTTTCGTTTTGAAGTAAACTTCACCACACTGACAATCACTACTGTATCTATTTGAAATGATCTTGCCCACCTTCACCGGCCTATATAAGTGAAAAAGCTGTCAATTATTAAATGTCCATTATTTTGATAATGGACATGTGGTGATCACAGGTGTCTCAACTTATTGGACTGTTCCAATAAACTTAATGGACTGCTACTCTTACGCACTGTCCATTAAGCTATATATTGTATGAAAAGAACAAAAGATTACGTCACAATCATGTTATATAACTGCATACCAGGAAAAATAATCCGGACAGGATTTGATGAAGTAAGGGCCTTGCTTCAATGCAAAATATTGTTTTCGAAATTATATATGACCATGGATTAACAGTAAATTGTAAGATAACTCAAGTATTGATGTGCAATCTCTGAGATTTTGAGTGCAGTTGCTTGTTTCGTCGAATAATGACAAATGTGACCAATTTTGACTACTTTTTCTGCAGAGGAAACATAAAGCGCATGCAAGAACCACAAAAATATTTATATGGGAGGTCCATTGCATTTGCACTTACAAGTTGGTAAGTTATCTAAATTGTTCTTGAATGCGCTGTATATTTGCTAAAAGGAAAACTGTTCGAAAATCCCCTTGTTTTCTATTTTATAAAAATGACTGAAATTTTTGGAATTTTTCAAGATGTCGAATTTCAGAAAATGCCTGTAACATGTACATATTTACGATAAATTACATCTCCGAGCATTTCTTTGTCTCCTAGTGAGATATTTTGTCATCCTTTCTTCTAACTGTTCAAATTTGATTTTTCCCAAACTGAGCTGGTGCAGATATGATGAAAGCTTTTCAAAAATCTGTAAGCACGACATAAACTTGTAGTGTTCAATGTTGATTTCTGAAATGTGTTCTAGGATGATGATTACGGGGTTTGCTAATTTCCCTTGAGCTTTGTAAAATTGATCAATTTCCTCATCTGATCCAACCATGGAATGTTCCCAAATATTCTTTGAAGGGAGAAATAAATTTGGGAGAAACTTGTCTTCTGATGTTGTTTTCAAGTATGAGACAATTTTGAAAATACAGGAATTGATGCATCCAAGTTCTGAACAATTTTCTATGTAGACGTGATGCAAAACCGATGTCTTCATGACATACGAATCAAAACACAGTGCTGACATTTGCTTCGAAATGAATTTCAAAATTTTATAGCATTTCTTGTGATGATCATTCATCTCACGAGTGAGAAAAACTTCAGAACGCGTAAATGACAGTTGGCAGCATGGATGGTTAGAGTAAGTGCCGCATTTTTTGGGCACGATATGGCAACCATCTTTGATAATGTACTTATGTAAGCTAGCAGGAACTTCGCACAAGATGTCTTCTTTAACTTGTTCTGGTATTCGTATACATGGCATAATGTCAACATCGATCAAGCCATCATCCATTGCAGTAGGATCACAATAACTTTCCCACGAGAATGACAAGAAGTTTTCTGAAGCTCCTATAATATAAAGACTTCCCGATTTTTTCTGAATACATTTTTCAACAACTTCACATGCCTTTTTGAGCAGAAATTCAAAGAAATCACTGATCGAAGTGACATTTTCAGAAAACTCTTCGTGTTTTTTTGACGCAAAGTAAAGGCACCCTTCTTGGCAGAACTCGTCATAATGTTCGTAACTGAGAGGGGTCAGTGTTACACTTCCAGGACAGCCCTTTGATATAGTGAATTCATTTTCTAGTGACAAGTAATGGCACACTAACATATAGTCAAACTCGTCTGGATTTTCAATTTTTGTTTCCTCATAGAATCCACCTGCCGGTAGTATGTCAGAAACGGTAGTTAGTGGATGTTGAGAGGCCATGTATTCTAAAATTCGTACCAAGCCATCTTTGACAGCAGATTCAATGTCATCAACTTCGTCTTGGTTCTTTACTTTAAATGGACATTTATTATCAAGAATTTCCTGGAGGAATTTTTCTAGTGACATGCTGAATCCAGTTGCTTCTAGATAAAACACAAAAAAGGTTAAAATGTAAATGGCAGCTTTGAAAGGGGTAATATAGTAATGAATGAATGAAGAAAGTAACTATAGGTTGTCTGCCTCGCCTCACAACATACTTCCGTTGTATTCTAAATACATGCCACAGTCATTGTGAAAAGGTAACACGACTAGTTCATTGTAAGATACAATACAATATATTAACTGAGTAAAGGATTTCCAAAATCGTGAAACGGAATTAAATTTCCTTATTTCCGTGTAATAATGCAGGGTGATCTTTTACCATTTTTTTCCTGTAATTTTGGACTTAATACAACAAATGTAAGTCTTGATACGATACACATTTTCTCAATTACATTTCATCAGCTATCTATGATTGTTTTCGAGATATAATCAAAATTTGATGGTTGCTTAGAATTTTGTTATGTTGCTAAGGACGAACATTGATATTAAGACGAAAGTTTTTGCAGATCTGTCAACTTATATTTGTTCCGCATAATGAAAGTTCCTTTGGAACAAATATTATAAACATTGTCATAATATTTCTTCCATTTGGAACATACTCAAACCATACTCTAGGATCCCCCAAAAACGTTTTTGGACTTTTCGGTCAAAACTGTTGGTCCAATAATGTTGGACCAAATGCATAACAAATCTAGATGTTAATGGGAGTTATTGTCATTCAAAGTTTTTTTTTATATCTTCAAGTTTTTGAGAAAACAGCCAAAAATCTTCATTTTGATCATCCAGTCATTCAGGTCACCGGTTTTCTTTTACCTTGGTACCATCATGTCGAAATCTGTTTTTTCCAATTTTTTTATCGTTCTTATCTTACCTGACTTCCTGTTTCCAACAGGATGTTTAAAGCTCTCTGTAAACATATTGTGTTTATTTATAAACACTTTAAATTAAAGGTTCATTGATTTAACAAAAACGTAAGGTACTTGATAGGAATAATTACCGCCACAGTTAAATCTGCAAGAAGAAACAATCCATCGAAAGCTTGAACAATGTTCTGGCAAACTTGTGCTTCATTGGTAACAATGCAGGGTTCCTTATCAATTATTGATTGTTGAACTAAATTAGGCATCTGAGAGCTGGAACGACAAAATTTTGTCTTTAAAGGTAATCGTGACGCTGAAAAAAAGCTTAAAGAAAACCCATATGTTAAACCCTAATTCAAATCTTTGGCAATTGTTTGTTCTGGATAGTTTAATAGTGATTTTTCAACCTCATTTATTTCATTTATTCTGTCACATTCATCATGATCAAACCTTGCTAATGTTAATCCTAAGAAAAATCCGAGGAGTTCAGTTTCCCGCCAAATATTCAATCACAAGCCCAAAAGAATATTGGGTGATGGTAACAATCACCTACTGTTACTAGAGGCTAACATGAGCCCGTATCGCTCACTTTGTGCCTGGTTTTATTTATTGTCATCAAAAGACCATTTATTATTATTCATATTATCCCAGATATATCGGGCTGACAAAATAAAATTATAATTTGAAATTAATTCTTTAATGGCGAAATGTACATAAGTACGGCCACGGCTTACATAAAAGGACTGCCGACTCGTTTAATGGCAAGTCCTATAAAATTCAAAACACTATATACATAAAACAGATATACCACTAAAAACATATTAAACATAGTCTTCAATCAACATCTTGTTAAATGGTAAAATGTCCATTAAACACATGACCAAACATATGGTCTTTCATTAAACACTTAGACGGATGCTGGCCCTGGGAACAGAAGCTCAGCGAGAAATTAAGTGTATTATAAGAATACGTGTAATTCAATAAATGTTGTGTCGCTATTATCGCCACATGGGCGCATATAGGCTGGTTGTTTATTAGATGTAGCCTGTATGCGTCCACCGCCACTAAAGCGGTAGCGACACGACAAACAAACAACAAAGTAAACCATGACCGTACCTCTCGGACATTCGGATATTAATAATGCATAGTCAGATCGAACAGGGCTGACTGCAAATGATACAAGAAAAACTGATTCCCCATATCAGAGAGGTGAACACCGTCGTCGGCAAACATCTCGTGTGCGTTCCATGTTATTTCCGGGTACTTAATGTAATGCCCGCCCGTACTAATTATTAACCATGCTGCGTAATTATTTAGCCTGATCGCTGCAATATTCATTGCTTTTGAATTTGTGCTAAAACGCCAGTTACTTCTAGGTAATATTTGTGACCATACCATTTTGGTGTTTGGTAAAATATTTCTTAACTTACATATGGCAGCTTTTATCTGCCGTCTTAAATGATGTAATTGTATCTGACCAATACTATTACCGCCGCAGTGTATTACTAGTATATCCGGTGGGTTTTCAATCTGTAAAAGAAGGTTTATTCTAGGCATAAGTTGTCCCCATGTCATTCCTCTTTTACCTTGCCACCATACCCGATAGTTGTGACGTTTTAGACATCATAAGTACGTCTAGCCTCACAAAATGCGTGCTTTACTATCGAGGAGCCAACTACCCAAATTGTTCTCATATGTTGCCCACTTGCACAATGTTCTACTAAAATAATGAAAATTTGACATTTATACAATATATACATACATGACAATACATCTAGTCAGTGTTTTGATACGAATATATCCCTTGTATGCTTTGGACTTCCAACGCCCTAATTTCATAATGTCTTGCTCAGGGAGTCCCTTTTCGTAGTTTGCAGACGCTGCCCCTATACGAAAGGAGTGTGAACGTATGTTTTCATTGTGTATACCCATTAATTTCAGGACTTTGTTTAGAACAGCGGAAAATTGAAAACGAGTAACAGGGCTTCCCGAAAAATGACAAAATATCTTTTCAACAGTAATACGGGACATGCTATTGCGGACTTTGTTTCGATAATTTTTATATTGCTGCCATGACCGTATTGGTCGTTTTTTTTTGAAAACTTGACGATTATAAAGACATGCTGGGTGTCACCTTCTTTAACAAATTTTATATTTTCTATGCAGATAACTTGATGGGCTTGCCATTTATTACTAAGGACTACTTCACCCACTCTTAACAAGCCATAAAAGACAGTCGAAAATGCAGAAGCAAATAAAGCGACTTCGTACGAAGAAGTGCAAATGTGAGGCAGGTTATTTATAATGCGTTTTAGAAGCTCTTCTGTGATCGGCAATCTAGTGTCGCCGGGTTTATTAATTCGCTTTAGCCCTTCGAGCATTTTTTGAACCAGAAAATTTTGTAAAATGCCCGGATAATTAAGTAATTTACATCTAAAATTTATTGCCGACAAGTAACAGTTTACTGTTCTATATGCCTTGTTATTAAGAGACAAATATGCTATAAATGATGTGATATGTGACAAAGGTGGTGGCCAGACTGATTCTAAACTATAGAGTTTGCAAAAATTATCGAAGGCCAATAGACCTGTATTATATGTTTGTTTTGTATTAGAGGCGAGGGAAGCCTCAACTAAACGTCCAATTTCAGATTTAATATCAGTGTGTGAAATTCTTGCGGTATCCTGGTAGGGGAAGCATCTGCTTTTTGGTCCAGACTGCTGAATCGTGACCACTCCCTTCGGGAAATTGCATCCGCTATGCAGTTGTATCGACCCTCGATGTGCGATGATTTCCACTGTAAATTTAATAACATAGTCTCAAGCACGAAAGGTCTAACCAATCGCATAACACGCTTTGATTTAGATGTCTTTTTATTCAAACCTGATACTAGTGATTTGTTATCGGTGTAAAAATGTACCTTTTTATTTTGAAAATGTGTTTTGAATAGGCCAATACTATCGGAACTAGTTCAAGAAAAGTCATATCTGTCATAACACCACTATCGCGCCATGTATTTGGCCACTGGAAATATGCCCAATGTCCCTGAAAATAGACCCCACAACCCAAATCCGGATTTCCGGAACTATCGGTATACAATTTCATTTCTTCATTGGAAAGCCAATCATTTTTGCCAAAAAAGCGAGATCCGTTGAAGATATCCAAGAAATTTAACCACACGAGTATGTCATCCTTGATTTCAGCAGATACTCTGATAAAATGTTCTGC